>PVIA01017584.1:0-15269 GCA_004024845.1 Tonatia bakeri
GACTGAGTTTCAGAAAGCTGCCATCATCCAGCTGTGTCTCCTGAAAAACCTAAGGTTCCAGGACTATATTCCTCACAGTGCTGAGAGATTCTGATGCATCAGAGTCCCCCAGGTTCCACAGGCCTCTGCTTGATGCAGTGCTGTCTCAGGTCTGATTCTTACCAGAAAAGGGGGTACACTGACGGGAGCAGGGGTATAGTATCGCATACCTGCAGATCTTAGGTCCAAGAAAAGAATGGAGGTGGATATTAATAATATACAATCAGTATGTGTCAATACTGATGATCGATAATGTGATTCTATAATACTAGGATGCTGCTGGTTCTACTATTAATGATACCAACATTGGCTGTACAAGACCCACCATCACTCCTGCTTCCAGAGAAAAATCGCACGTTTGTTCTTGGGATGCAGGATAGGACAATACAGGGTGTGAAAGAGATGGAAGTGAAATTGTCTACTGAAACCCTAAGTTAATCTTTATCTTAGTAACCCTAAGTAATTGTGCTTTATCCTCAACATGGTTTGTGTTCACCTTGCACCATGGGTTTTCCCTTGGTTCAGCCCTTGATTCCTCTTCCTTCTTTTCCCACATGCACATTTCTCCCCTTTGGCTCTGATTCCTGTCATCACTCTCTAACCTCTCTATCCTGACTTCCTCACTATTAGTTTCTGAATGTACACATAAAGTGCTGATTTCTTTGCTCCATCCTGAAGTTTGCATCCATTGGGTCATCAGGATATGTACCACACACAGCAGTGGTTTCTCCTTTACCTGTTTAAGGTTTGTGAGTTTGAACTGCTCTGCCTGGTGGTTGAAGTCTGATGCTTTGCAAGACAGGGTGGGGTAGACTATTAGCATATTGTCATGGAGCTCCAAGGCTTGAGTTCTGATCCTGGCTCCTCTCACTATTGTCTGCTAACCTGTACCTCTCAGCTCAGCCTGAAGTATATAAAACAAGACAACATGAACTTGCATTATGGGATACGGTAAATCCAATGAACAAAAGATATGAAAGTAAACATGAGGGAAGGGCTGCAATGAAGAATGCATGATCACACACACACACACACACACACACGCACACGCACACGCACTGTAACATTAGAAGGCCTTTAGCAAGAAAGTGATTTGACTGGTAAAACCTGGACGACTTTGCTGATGAGATAGCATTTCAACTGGGTACTCTGTATACAGGTAGCTAGGGGGAGGGAGGTTGTATCTGAGGAAGGTCATCTAGCCACTGTGAGATATGAGAAGTTCAGAGGTCAGATGCTCTGGGCAGTGTCAGGCTTGGCCGGAACATGCACAAACAGAAGCACCGAGAAGAACTAGTGGAGGTGAGAATGTTGGCAAGAGTTAGAGGGCTCTGACAGCCACAGTGAATTTTTCAGTCACTGCATTTGAACACCATAGTAACCATTTCATTATATTTAGGATTCCTGGTATTTTCAAAACTTTTTCTTTTCAAGGGGTGACAAGGAGGTAAAAGGAGGGAGAGGACAGAAAGAGTGAGAAGAGGGCATATCTGAAATTGTGTCTTTTCTTTCTGTTTAGAAATACAGGGTGTCCATGTGAGGATTCACTTCAGAATTCTACGATTGGCCATTTGTAATACTGACATTTATGAAAAACCTACCTGGCTGTCTCATATGTATGAGGTAATCATTACCACATTAAAAACTCACAGAGACTTCTCACTGAAAGTGTTATTTTCTTCTAAATTGTGTGAGGCATTATTTATTGAGTATTAGATAGGGAGTGAAAAGAATTACTTTCTCTGTGTTGTGAATGTAAAATTAACTGTGTTTTAGGGCAGTGAAAATACTCGGTAGGTTTTTATAATGATGGAGCTGTATCATCACACATTTATCCCCGCCCATAACATCTATCACCATGAGTGAGCCTGAAGGGGAACTACGGATCTGGGGTAATTATGATGTGTCACTGTATGTTCTCCATTATCGCAGGTGCACCACTCTGGTGGAGGATGTGGATAGTGGTGTGTGGGGTGTCATGCATGTGTGGAGGCAGAGACTGCATGGATAATCTCTGTTGCTTCCTCTCTGTTTCTCTGTTAACCTAAAACTTCTCTGAAATATAAAGTCTTAACAACGATATTGACAGCAGATGGTCCTATTGAAGCTGAGAGGAGATTTTAATTCTGCTGTTCCCCACAGAAACTTACTGAAAGTGAGCACCTGATCCTTCTGTTAGAAAGGAAGTGACATGTCAGAGCCACTGTCTGATCACATTTGAGGTGTCTGCAGGCTAGTCTGTATTTTGTTGGGGCCCCTTGCATGCTTTCCACTGAGTTTCTAAGTGCAAGGAGTAGAAAGACAGATGTGTTCAGAGGAACTCAGACATCTTGAAGGAGGTAGGCACTTCATTACAGATCAGCTCAAATTCTAGTTGGATTAAATTTAGAAACAAATGATGAGTTACTTTTGTTCAATAAATCTGAGTGGTAGTTTTTTCCTAGGTGCTGGACATATCTTAATAAAATGTATTCTCATGTTTTGTATGCCTCCAAAATTTACATTTCACCAATACCAATGCGTTCAAACTTCATAACCTGAGCTTCTTGGCTCTTAGTTAGGAAGAAACTTACTGACAACCTGGCTGCAATAGCAGTTTCTTATTGATCTTTTTCTATTTGCTGACACAAATTATGCCAAATGCAAAAGGTTTGGTCCTGCACAGTGAGCTTCTGAACTACAAATAGATCTGGGAGGGTCTTGGATATCTGCAGATTTACAAAGATTCATAGGGGATTAAAAGTAGTAGGAGGTAACAGGATGGAGCATAAATAAGAAATTTAGAGTTCAGTCACTGATCTCAAGTTGACTGATCTTCTCTCTGCAGGTGAAAACTTGGTCAGCTGCATCTTATCTACAGCCACCTCCATGGCAATGAATAACAGTGTGATTGAACTCATTTTGTTTGGGTTGACACAGGATGCAGGAAAGAAGAAAGCAATATTTGTGGTCTTTCTGATCATTTACCTTGTGACACTGACAGGAAACTTTCTCACTGCAGTGACTATTAAAATAAGCAAGAACCTTCAGAGTCCTTTTGGAACCTGGGCACCAAAGCTCCATTTCTGAGCACTCTCGGTCCCTTGGAAGAATTGTAAATATAACCATGTCTCATTGTCTTGTACCTCTCTTTTCAGTGGCTGCAATCTCCTTCCTCAATACCTCAGCCACACCAAGAGTTTTGAAAAAAATAACACCCACTGGTGACATAAGAGTTCATCGTAGTCACAAGTCAGTGAAATTCAAGAATATTTGGTGAATATCTAGTGTCTGTGCTAAGAGTTGTAGGATAGACAAAGATTATGTGGACAGAATTACAACTTCTTAAAAGTTGATAGTGAAAAAAAACAGAAAAATTGCTGACAGTCATAGAGTCCAACTGAGTAATTGCTTTAGGAAACAATGTGCTAATTATGTCATGGTTGGATGCATTTCTGTCTGTGGAAATTTCACGAGAGATTCATGAAAATGGAACATCCTTTGAGACATAAAGGACTGAATACCTATAGCAAATTATCACAGTATTAAGTGAGTTATTCCAAGAGACATTATTTTTGGAGCTACATAAATTATATTATAAAGGTTCTCACCACAAATACTACCAATTCAGAGGACTGACTTCATGACTATTTATTTAGAGAGTTTTTTTTTTTTTTTTTTTTTTTTTGCCTCCACCAGAGAGTAAGTCATTGGTGACTTGTGTGCCCAGGACTGAGAGTTGCAATAAGGCTCTGTTAAAGATACCACTGGCTGTTGGGCCTTCGATACTTTTCTCTGTCCACAATCCACTAAGACATAGAGAGAAAACCTCTTACTTGCAGTCCAAACAAAATCATCTGTGGAGAAACAGAATTGTCAAGGGAAGGTGCAATAGGCTATTAGGAAGAAGAAATCATAGATATTCGTCAAATGTTTATTGTATGTAACTCCCTGTAGAAGACAGGATCATGAAGGTGTGCTCTAGAACATAATGGATGTATTCACGGTGTGTTCACAATTTCATTACAAGTCCCTTCTCCTGACCTCTCATTCTGGAAATAAGCTTTAGAAAAGACTAAATGGGGCATAGTAACAATGTGACAGAATTTGTCCTCCTGGGCCTCACTCAGGATCCTGGGGGCCAAAAAGCATTATTTGTTGTATTTTTGCTCATTTACATTGTGACAATGGTGGGCAACCTGCTGATTGTGGTGACTGTTCTTGCCAGCCCCTCCCTGGGCTCCCCCATGTACCTCTTCCTTATCTATCTGTCACTCATGGATGCAGTGTATTCCACTGTCATTTCACCCAAATTGATCATAGAGTTACTCTGTGGTCAGAAGACAATTTCCTTCTCAGCTTGCATGGGACAGCTGTTTCTGGTGGCCATGGCCTATGATTGCTATGTGGCCATCTGTAAGCCACTGCACTACATAACGATCATGAAGAGAGAGGTTTGCATCCTGCTGTTAGTGGTGTCCTGGGCTGGAGGTTTTGTGCATTCTATGGTCCAACTTCTTTTTGTGCACAACCTCCCCTTTTGTGGCCCCAATGTCATTGACCACTTTGCCTGTGACATGTACCCACTATTAGAACTTGCCTGCACTGACACCTACTTCTTGGGCCTCACTGTGATTGCCAATAGTGGAGTAATCTGTACAGTCATCTTTACTTGTCTACTAATATCCTATGGAGTCATTCTAAGTTCCCTTAAAACTCACAGTTGAGAAGGGAGGTGCAAAGCCCTGTCTACCTGTGGTTCCCACATCATGGTGGTTGTTCTCTTTTTTGTTCCCTGCATTTTCATGTATGTGAGACCTCTTTCTAACTTCTCCATTGATAAATTCTTAACTGTGGCTTATACTGGTATCACTCCCATGTTGAATCCTCTAATATACACTTTGAGAAATGCAGAAATGGCAAATGCTATGAAAAAACTCTGGTGTAAGAGGTTAGCAGTGCACAGAATGAAATGTGTCATTCATATTGAATGCACTTGTTACTAGTTGTGAAGCCACAAACAGGCAGTGCATTCTAACAACAGATGATTTAATTGACTCAATGAGTGCTCTTGGGTGCTTTTCTTTATTCATACAAAGGAATCAAAATGTAGAAGAAATTATCCTTTGAAGTTAGGAGCAATCTAATACAGAAATTCTGAAGGATGAATGAAAAAGCACAGGTATCTTTCCTATTATTAGGAAAAATAAACTAATTTCAACTTATAACTTTTTTTCATTTTTCAGTTACAGTTGTCCTGATTTTGTCCCCATTGCTCTCCCCTGCCCCGTACTACCCACCCCCACCTGCCACAGTCAATGCCTTCCACATTGTCCATGCCCATGTGTCTTTCATTCTTGTTTGTTGGCTTGCCTCTTCAGCTGTTTCCCGCTAACCCCCATCCTCCTCCCCTGTGGTCACTGTCAATTTGTTCTCTATTGTTTATATTGAAATGAGGGTTTAGAAGATTCTTTTCCTTTGACTTGTGAAAAACAAGGTACTTTTGAAAATTTGTTTTTACTTAAAATAATGAGAAAGCAATTTGGCAATATTTAGAACAAATTTCTAAGATTAAAATCCTGGGTTTTTGATTATTTATTTATTTTTATTGTTATTCAAGTACAGTTGTCTCCATTTTCACCCCACCACACTTCCCTGCCCCACGCATCTCCACCTCCCACACTGGAACCTAACCCCATTGGCTTTGTCCATTTGTACTTTATGCATATTCTTTGATGGACCTTCCCCTATTTAGCCCCAGCATCCTTCTCCCTTGTCCCCTCTGGTTACTGTCAGTTTGTTCTTTATTTCAAAATTTTAATGTTTGTTGTTGTATGCATATGACCAAATTTTGCAGCTGTCTTAAGCATTTTGTCTTCAAGATTACTTCTGTTTCTCATTTTCATACCTGTGCATTTGAAGTTCAGGATTTTTAGATAGAAGATGATACCATAGTTGGTTAAATGCACAATCATGGAGCAGTTCTGATAGATGGGATGTTGGATATACTCACAGGTTGGGATGAACACGAATGGGATGGTCAACAATGAAAACAGATTCTAGTTCTTAATTAGAGTATAGAATACCAAACTAATCCAAGTCATAAACATATTTTCATGCTTTTCCTCCTCAGTTATTATGTGCTTTTTGCCATTCTACAAAGATTAAGTGAAGCTTATTTTTTCTTCATGACACTGAAGATTGTGTAAAGAGATGCATTATTTTGGACAGCAATGTGTTCCCTAAAACTGACATTGAACTTCAATACTTTAAGTTATAGACAATAATGATGTGTTTTTATATAAGCAAAATTTTGGTTTTCAATCTCATCTTAATTTTTTTTTCTTCTCATTATATAGCCCCTCCAGAACATCACAAACTTGGAAGAAGATGGAATTGCTTTCACTGTATTGTAGGAATATCATCTATGTTTTGTAAAAGATTTTTTCCTCATTAAAAATAATTTGAACTGTTCTTATTTCCAAATTTTATTATTAATTTTTTCACCCATACCAATAATATATGCAATTTATTCCCAGAATACTATCAATATTGAAATTGTGTGTGTATACCATTCCTCTCTTCCTCTTTCCAGAGGTAATCCTAATGTTGAATATTTTATTAATCATAGTTAAAAAGAGGTTAACTGCATATGTATGCATCTCTGAGTTATACAGTGTAAAGGTCTATATTCTTTACCTGTATTAAAATCATGCTACATAGGACATAGCTTTCAGTGTCTTTTGTCTAGTAACTTTGTGTTTTCTTCTATTATTCCATCTATCCATAAGTAAATACTACTATGTGTACAATCCTGTGGTGTTTGAGATATTACTGCAGTATAAAAAATCACTCCCAAATCTATTGACTGAAAACACCAGCAATTGCTTTGTTATTTAAGATGGTTTCAGTGGGTCAAGAACTTGAGCAGTCCAGCTGGGTATGTGTGGCTCAGCATCTTTCAAGTAGTCAGAAATTGGCTGAGGCAAAATTCATCTAAAAAGTTCCTTTATTCTTATATCTGATACCCAGGCATGAAGGTCTTGAATCGCTGGGACTGAAATACCTGGCACTCCTCGAGATCCTAAGGGTGTAGGCCTAATCCAATAGAGCTGGTATCCTTATAAGGAACAACAGAGCTCTGTCTCCCCATGTGTACAGAGGAAAGGCCATGTCAGGGCAGAGTGAGAAACTGGCCATCTGCAAGCCAGGAGGAGAGGCCTCACCAGAAACAACCTCTGCTGGTACCTTGATCTTGAACTTTCAAAATCCAGACCTGGGAGAAAATAAATGTCTTATGAGCAAGCTACCCAGTCTATGGTATTCTGTGATGTGAACCTAACAGGTGAGTGTGATGATGCTGAAAATGAATCTAGATTGGTGATTGAATCACCAGGATTCAGTTGAAATAACAGCTCTTCTTCCAATCACCAGATGGCAATAGTTTCCAAATCCAGAGCTTTTTGAATGAAGGTATCCTTGATTAACAACTCTCTGATGTCATGAGAAATAGTTGTTTTGAATCTGTAACCTAATCTTTTCTCTGAGTGACCGGAGACCCTTGTGCTCTGAGCAAAGGTAAATAGTCAATTTTTTTCTGGAGATTACTGGAAATAGGTTATAAGTTACACTCATTCTTGGGTGTCAGGATGCCAGTGTGGTTCACTGGTCAGAAAGCAGATTGAAGGTGAAATAGTATGAACCAGAGCTGTTTCAGTGGGTCAGTTCTGCATGTGCAGTTAGATGAAATGTACTCTACAGGAGTATACTTTTCCATAGTGGGTCTCTGATCACTGAAGTAAAATTACCGTGGTATGAGGGACTGATGGAAATATTGGTACTAATCGTTCTTTCCAAGATAGTAAGCAAAAAGCTTCACTACATCCTTGTTCTACCAAACAGATTGGACAAATGGAAGGTGTGGATCTCATTATATTCCCATTTAATTTACAGTCTTGGTTTGGGAATAAAATGAGAGACAGGCTACATCTGTTTGGAAAATGAGAGCATAAAGAAATTCTGTACCATTAAATTTTACATTTGCAATTTTTCTTCATATGAGAAAATCCTAATGGACAAAGTAAAAGAATAGATTTGGTTATGATCTCTCAGCATCTATATTTCCAAAGGCAGGTGTCACTTGAAAAATAAAGAGGCTCATTGAAGTAATTATATCGATGAATTAGGCAAACAGAACAATAGCTTTTGTTGAACTGCTCTGTAATAAGTGAGAATGTCAGCCATTCCATGTAGGGAAAAGATAAACAGGTCAGGATTTAGGAGATGTAATTTCTTCTTCTTTTTTATTTTTTGTTGATGATTGTGTTTTTATTTATTTTATTCTTTAAATACTGTCTAACTACATTTGTCCTCATTTTCCCCTATTACTTTCCCCTGCCCTACCCACTCTCTAGCTCCCACATCCAATCCTCCCCATCCCCCCATTGACTTTGTCCATAGGTCCTTTATACATGTTCCTTGACTAGACCCTTCCCCTCCTGTCTCCCATTATTCCCCCTACCCCCGTTCTGTTAATAACTCATTCAATTATATTTTCCTTTTTATTGAATTTATCAGGATGGCACTGGTTAACAAAATTATGAAGGTTTCAGGTGCACAATTCTACAACTCATCATCTATACACTGTGTTGTGCGTTCACCACTCCAAGTCTCTTTCCATCACTATTTAGCCCTCCATACCCTACTCTACCTCCCTTTCCCCTTTAACCCATTCAATTCTGAATGCTTAAGATTTTACTGTTCAGTTTTTAATATCAAATTCTGGCATCCATGCACTTCATGGAGTACTCCATGTACTCCAGGTATGAGGTTTAATGCAACATGTGAGTCTATCATTTAACTGTGCACACTTGAACTAGTTACATAACCTTTCTGGCTCTCAGAATATTTATTTTTGATTGGGTTTATATTAACAAGTTCAGAGGGTTTAGTAACCAATAATACATGTGGAGTCAATAGGAGAGTGCTTGACACATAATATAGTCCATGCTCAGTAAATCGCAGCTGTTAGATGCAAACTGTTTTTGGAAGGTTAGGAGGTTCTATGAACTGAAGTTCAATGAAATCAGACCTGTCTTCAGTTTTTCATCTTTACGTTAAATCCAAATACCTTAGAAATGCAACAAGTGCATATTTCTGTCTTGACTTTCTAACAGCACTTATTTACTTTATTCTTTCTAGTTGTCTTCTCAATGATCATTCATATGAGGGTAGATGTCCTGATGTAGTTTTGAATATTCCCATCCTGGTGTTTTAGATTCAAAAGTGGGATTTTCAGAGGCTGTATAAAGAATCCTGTTGTTGGAGCATGATAATTCAAGTGATGTTTACCATTCACAATTATTGATACAATATTGCACTAATATTCCCAGTTCTAAATCCCCAGCAAAGGTACATAGCAGTTCATTAAGGGTAGGGAAGAGTGTCTCCCTCAAGTCACAGAGCAGAATCTCCTAATTTTAATTATGTTCACTTAATTTTCTCTAGTGCATCTACTGTCATAAATAGCCTCAGATTTCTGCACTAGAACTGTTCAGGAATAGTTACATGGCTGAACTTAAAGGCTTTAGTGGTAGTGGTCATGGCTTTTCCTCTTTTGTAAAGTGAAGTAAATCTACGGCAATAGAAAAAAAATAAGACGGTTCAGGCGTCTGTCAGGAAGGACATAGGAGGACACAGAGAAAGCTTATTTGTTTTCAAATTCCAGAATCAGTAAGCGTGTACAAATTGAGACATTTAGGGACATCAGCAGAGGATTATGGAGAGGAGAGAAAGGGCTCTGAAATCTGCAGAGAACATTTTCCATATAGTGAAAAAAAAATCAACCAGGATTAGCTAGATAGAGAATAAATCTTTTATTGCTAAAGTAAAGAATATACTGGACTTAAGGAACTTAACTAAGACAGTAGTTTCAATAGGGCTTTAAGCTGTTCTTTTAGTTTTTAATAGTTATATTTACTTAGAAAATTACATGCAAATGTGACTGATGCACATACAGGTATGTATAAATGCATAGAAAATTCACTGCTTGAAATATAATTACAAAGTACTACTTATGACAACCTTACTACTAATTTTTCATATACTTGTGAATATTGTATGTACTTTGAAGTTGAAACAGGAATTTCTATTGTTTTTGGAACAATGTATGGTAGCATCAGTTTGCTGCCAAAATGGATGAGAAAGAAATAGTGGGCACTGGGGAGAGTGGGGAGGCCAAATTCCCAAGGCCACAGACCTATGAGGTGGCCTAAATTCCACAGTCCATGGCTGGTGGGGCCCTGCATAATCTTGTGCAGCTCAAGTGTATTAAAATACATGGCTATGAAGAAAAGAAAGACCTTGGAATCTTCTAGGGAAAATATGAACAGAATCAGCTGCTTCCTACAGGAGTGTATGAACTTCAAATTGATTTCAAAGTGAGTATAGAGATTGGGAAGGGGTGGGCCAATGATCTCGCTATTTATGGAAGGTTTACTTTAGTTTATGATTTTTAGTGTAAGATTCTATATATGTTAGCATGTTAGTTCCACTTGTGCAAATTAACTATAATGGAGATAATACAATTATACTCAAAACCCATCTCCTTTGTATTTCACTGTTTAGATAGGGGATAATATGGTGTGGTGGGTTTTAAACTTGATTCTTTTTGGTTTGTGGGATGATGCTCCACCCACTGAGCTACACTGGTCAGGGCTTAAGCTTGACCCTTAATGTTAACTCTACATACCAAAAGTAAGTCTACCATATATTCTCTGCTAAATTTTAAAATTATATTAAAATGTCTGTGCAAAGAAGCAGAATTATTACAATTTTTTATTTTCTCATTTGACATATTATAAACATGCCTCACCATCTATGTCCTGATATTATTTAGTATTCACAGCATCTTAATTTCTAGTACTCTGATTTGCAGAAACATCTTCCCATTATTGAACATTTTATATATTTCTAAAGTTTTACTGTTATGAAAAACATGCATGATCTTCAATTACAGAACTTACACTACTGCATTTCATCTTTAGAAAATGTTTTAAGATTGGGATCTAATAAATGGAAGAGAAACAAGGTTACAATCCTGGAAGTATTTGTTAAAACATTTCTGAAAGGATTACATAATATCAAGTAATTTGATTGCAATTTGGGAACTAATATAATTTATTCCCTTTTTATTGAATTGATTGGGGTGACACTGGTTAACAAAATTATACAATTTTCAGGCACACAATTCAACAACACATCATCTGTACACTGTATTGTGTGTTCAGCACCTGAAGTGTAGTTTCTGCCTATTGCCATTAGTCCCCCTACCCGTCTGCATCACACACTCCACCTTCCCTCTCCCTGATAATCACCACATTGTTGTCTGTGGCCATGAATGTTCTGTCTTTTTCTTTTTTGCTCAGTCCCCTCACTTCTTTTGCCCAGCAGCCCTCACCCTCAATGGCTGTCAGCTTGTTCTCTCTATGAGTCTGTCTCTATTTTGTTTGTTCATTCATTTTGTTCATTAGATTCCACATATGACTGAGATCTTATGGTACTTGTCTTTCTCTGACTGGCTTACTTCACTCGGCATAATGCTCTTCAGGTCCATCCATACTGTCACAGAAGGGTAAGATTTTCTTCTTATTTCCAGCCCAGTAGTATTCTATTGTGTAAATGTACCTTCAGTAAGGGTGATGACATGGAGAAAAGGGAACCTTGGTGCATGGTTGGTGGGAATGCAGATTGGCACAACCACTGTGGAAAACACTATGGAGTTACCCCAACAAATTAATAATGTAGTTGCCTTATGACCCAGTGATTCTGTTTCTGTGAATTTATCTGAAAAACCCAAAATGCTAATTTGAAAGAATACATGCCCACTATGTTTATTGCTGACAAGCTGATAACTGCTGGATCAAACATTGGTATCTTCTGTTTTTTAACACATGGTCGTTGACTGATCCAATGACCTTCCAGTGTTTGCTTTATACTCTTATTTTTGGGGTGACAATTTGTAGCTGAATAGGGTGTTCACAGTGCAGCATTTTTTAAGAATGTCTAGTACCTTGGGAATGTAATGGAAATGGTTATTTTAAAGTAAGCATGAGGACATATATTATGATAAACAATCGTATCTTCATTGTAAATTGTTTTTGTTAGCTTTGAATGGTTTTCCCAAAGACCAGATTATTTTTAATTCTCACAGTAAGCCTCATTATTATTTTATTTACTGATTTAACACACAGATTATATGTATATGCACACAGACATTTGAGAAATAAATTTCTTTTTTATGTACAGATGAGGACACAACCATTCTTGAAAACTGACATCTAGCTATGGAAAATAGTCAATAATTAGAGTAACTGTCTGGATGACTTATGGGTAAGGTGGCTGTCTTGCTCAGTGAGAGAATAGTAACTAAAATTAGTGAGGACACTTATCATAAGCAAGTTTTACATTTTGCCAATTTGACACACACCATAATCCTGTGGGATGAGCATGTAGGTTATACCTGAACATGCTCAGTTTACAATAAAGTCATATAAATGACAAGTTATACAATATCAGATTGGGCCTTATAGTATAAATACTTAGTAAATATTTTAAAAAGTCTCAATATTCTAGCTATATTCAACATACTGTTTCTATTCCTTACCTATGTGGTTGTTGCCAATTTGTATCTGTAATAATTGGACTATTACTTTCTGAATCTACATGACTTGCTCTGTGTGATCAAGGGGCCGCCTTCAAGCATGAAAAAAGAAATCAGAAGACTTTGATTTCCACAGGTGGATGAAGACAGCAGAAGGGCCAGCTCTGCTCCTTTCTCTCTAGATCCATTAGTAATACTTAAGTGTTGGAGCTGGGATTCTGTGTTTTAATTCCAGACCCAGCATGTTATTTGATATTTTCTGTTTAAGCATGTATTGTCTTCCAGGAAAATAGGGATAATGAGATATAACATGGCCTGTTTTCTAGGACTATTTCTTGAACAGATGCTTTCTTTACATTAGTTAAATGGGTCATGCTGACAATACCCATAAGTAGGTATTATTTTTCATAAACAACCGTTATTTTAAATGATGAATGAAGAGAGAACCCAACTGAGCATGTGCATACTTGTTAAATGTTAGTGTAGAGCTAGGCACTTTTCCATAGAGTTTTTCTTTTTTATAGAGAATGAATTAATTAATCTTTTTTGTTTTGTTTTCTTAATGAATTTGTTAGTGTGACAGTGGTTAATAAAATTACATAGACATCAAGTGTACAATTCTATAATACATCTGTAGATGTATTGTGTGTTTACCATCAAAAGACAAGACTCCTATCACCATTCACCTTTTAACCTGTTCTACATATCTCCTGTGCCCACCTCTCCTTCCCTCTGGTAATCACCATACTATAGTCTGTTTCCATGAGTTGTTTTTCTCAATTCTTTCACCTTTTCACCCAGTCCCCTAACTCACCTCCTCTCTAATAGCTATCAGTCTGCTTTCTGTATTCATTTTAAAGCCCCAATTCAGATCAAAGTTTAAAAAATTGGATAAGTAGTGATGATTTTCAAGTGACTCTTAAACTAGAGGTTATTTCTTCTTCTTTTTGTAGATAACGTCATCTCCTGGTAAGTGGTGACATGCGAGCCACCACATTCCCATTCCATAATAATGGCAGGAATGACCAATAAGTTACAAGTTATTTGTCCTCAATGTGGATGTGACTTCAGAAACCTCCTCAACAATTCACTCCAGGAAATCACCGCTAAGTGATCTACTTTGGCAGTGGAGATTAAATGTATGTCTCTTCCCTACTGTATGTGAACACTTCTCCTATACATAAGCTCTGGCCAACTTAAAGTATTGAGTAATTTATCTCATCCTGATTTCTGCCTGACCTCCCACTACAGCCCTCAACAAATTTCTAATTTTCTGTTCTCATTTACAACAGAATAATGTAGTCAGCTTTTCACATGGATGCACCAACTGGTCAATGACTCTGATACAATGGTGTCACAAAATGGGCCCAGGTGAATTTTTCTTTTTCTCATAATTGCAGATTTTATATGCTTACTCTGGCAGCATTTAGCATTTCCTTGGAAATCATGCAAAACCAAAGCTTTGTAACTGAGTTCATCCTCTTGGGACTTTCACAGAATCCAAACATTCAGAAAATAGTATTTGTTATATTTTTGTTCAGCTACATGGCAACTCTCGGGGGCAACTTGCTAATTGTGGTGACCATCAGCAGCAGCCCAGCACTCCTGGGCTCCCCCATGTACTTCTTCTTGGTTTTCTTGTCCTTCCTGGATGCCTGCTTCTCCACTGCCATCGCCCCAAAGATGATTGTGGACTCTCTCTATGACAGGAAGACCATCTCCTTTGAGGGCTGCATGACCCAGCTCTTTGCTGGACACTTCTTTGCTGGAGCGGAGGTGATTGTCCTCACAGTCATGGCCTATGACCGCTATGTGGCCATCTGCAAGCCCTTGCATTACTCTTCTATCATGAACTGGAGGCTCTGTGGCATTCTGATGGGGGTGGCCTGGACAGGGGGCTTCCTGCATTCCATAATACAAATTCTCTTTGCTCTACAACTGCCCTTCTGTGGCCCCAATGTCATCGATCATTTCATGTGTGACTTGTACCCTTTACTAGAGCTGGCCTGCACTGACACTCATGTCTTTGGCCTTTTGGTGGTGGCCAACAGTGGGTTTATCTGCATCATAATCTTCTCTTTGTTGCTTGTCTCCTATGGCGTCATCCTGTGCTCTCTGAGAACCCACAGTACTGAAGGGCGGTGGAAGGCTCTCTCCACTTGTGGATCTCACATTACTGTTGTGGTTTTATTCTTTGTCCCCTGCATATTCACATATGCCCGACCTCCATCCACTTTCTCCTTTGACAAAATGGTGACAATATTTTACACCATCCTAACACCCTTGCTCAATCCTTTGATTTACACCATCAGGAATAAGGAAGTGAAAAATGCCATGAGGAATGTGTGCAACAGAGTAATGGTAGTTTGTAATGAAAGATGAGAATGATTCGATGGAATCTACACTCAGTGTGTGTCCTAATACATGATGGAGCTGCTCAGCATAGTTTCTGCAATAGAGTTAGAGTGGTCTAGGATCCCTAAGTCCTTTTTGGCTTCAGCACTCTCAAAAGCATCTCTGCTCCCCGAGGGGTCAGTAACTGTAGATGACATTGAGGCCAGATTAGCAGAAGTTTCTGTCTTGGGGGACC
>PVIA01017585.1:0-15259 GCA_004024845.1 Tonatia bakeri
ACCTACCTGGTCAAGATGGTGAGGTAGGCAGACATGGCTCACCTCTTTGTACAACCACATCACAATTACAACTAAAATATAGAATGAGCATCACTCAGGAACTTCAGAAACTGAATTGAATGGAAGTCTGACAAATATGGAACTGAAGAAGCCACATCTATCCAGATAGTAAGGAAGGTCATGGATGCAAAATGTGCTGGCACCTTACCAATGTGGACAAAAATTCGGGAGACAAATCTCTGGAGCAGGGAGTCTCAGCCCCATACCATTCCCACAGCCCAGGATTGCAGTGCCAGGAAGATAGGTCCCCACTACTTCTGGTTGTGAAAACCAGTGGGGATTGAGTTGGTGGAGAAGACTGCTGGAGCCCTAAGCAGTTCCTCTTGGGGAACCCACATATGGACTCACCTATTCAGACCGGCTCCCTCTCCACAATGGCAGCTATGTATCAGGGTGGTATATGTGGAGAGACTGAAGCGTTTGGCATTGAGGCAAGCAGAGGCCATTGTCCTTTGCTGAGCCCTCCTCTCCACAGAGCTGGTAGGCTGGTGCCACATCTGAGACTCCATCAACCTGGCTAACATTTTATGACTCACCTTGAAGATCCACAGAGGCTCTACCCCACCCAAATTATGGGCCTACTCAAGCTACTTTTCCATAAGCATGGCTGGTCTGGGCTCCCAAATCCTGTCAAACAAGCAATAGCTGCTTTCAGTGAGTCTTAGCAGCAGCCAGATTAGAGTCACAGCTTGGCTTCACCTGGTAATCTCCAAGTTCGGCACAAATAGCAGCCATCCCAGATTGCTTTGTAGTTCAGACAGTATGCTCTGGGCAAAACAGGTGGGGGCTGATCTTGGCCTGCACCACCTAGGAAATCCCAGGGCCAATGCACCCAGTGGATAGCTACAGACCACTTCAGGTACCACCACCCTTAGTTGATCCTCCATGGAGAGTGGAGGTTGGTGGTCAGTGGTAACAGCCAGTCTGTGCACCTGACTGGCCTGAGTAAATCCCTCCCATTGATCTGCCAACAGCAACCAAGGCTCAACTATAAGAGGAGGGTAACCTCAGACCATACAAATGGTGCAACTTGAGTACCCAACTTGGGTGATAGAGGAGGCCACACCACCAAGACATGATGTCAAAGCACCTGTACCTAATTCACAGAAGCAAACACAGGGAGGCTGCCAAAATGAGGAGTCAAAGGAATATGACCCAAATGAAAGAACAGATCAAAACTACAGCAAAAGAGCTAAACAAAAGGGAGATAAGCAATCTATCAGATGTAAAGTTCAAAACTGTTTATAAGGATACTCAAGGAAATTAGTAAGGACCTTGGCAGCATTAGAAAGACCCAGTCAGAAACAAGGAAGTGCTAATTGAAATAAAGAACAACTTACACTGAAACCACAGTAGAAAGGATGAAGTAAAAAATCAAATCAATGATTCTGAAACAAAAGAAGGCAAAAAACAACCACTAAGAACAAGAAGAAAAAAGAATCCAAAAAAATGAGAATAAATAGCCTCTGGGACAACTTTAAGAAGTCCAACACTCACCTCATAGGAGTGCCAGAGGGAGAAAAGAAAGAGCAAGGAATTGGAAATCCATGTGAAAAACTAGTGAAAGAAAATATTCCTTATTTGATAAAGGAAATAGACATGCAAGTTCAGGGAGCACAGAGAGTCCCAATTATGATGGATGCAAAGAGGCCCACTCTAAGACACATTATTATTAAAAGGCCACAGGTTAGAGATAAAGAGAGACTCTTAAAAGCGAGAAAAAAGAAGTTAGTTACTGGAAGGTTGCCAGATGGGATGGGGAAGGGGGAGAATGGGTGAAGAGGTGAGGGGATTAAGAAGTACAAAGTTACAGAATAGCCATGAGGATTTAAAGTATAGTTTAGGAAATGAAGTAGTCAAAGAACTTCTACATATGACCCCTGAACATGAAAAATGGTGGAGGGATTGCCTGAGGGAGTAGGGGGCCCTGTGGGGAGAGGAGCAAAGGGGGGGATAAGGAAAATTGTAATAGCATAATCAATAAAATATAATTTTTAAAAAACATCAAAGCAGAAATAAATGATGAACAGACTAAAAACATTTCAAAAGATCAATGAATGCAAGAGATGATTCTTTGAAAAGATAAGCAAAATTGATGAACCTTTTACTGGATGCATCAACAAAAAAAAGAGAAAGGACTGAAATTAATAAAATCAGAAATGAAGGAGAAGTAACCACTGTTACCACAGAAACACAGAGGATTGTAAGAAAACCCTGTGAATAACTATATGTCAAGAAATGGGACGGCCTGGGCAAGAATACATTTCTAGAAACATACAATTCGGTCGAAAACTGAATCTGGAAGAAGCAGAAAACCTAAATGGACTGCTAACAACTAATGGAATTGAAGCAGTAATCAAAAAATTCCCAGCACAAAAAAGCCCTGGCTTCACAGGTAAATTTTACCAAACATTCAAAGAAGAACTAACACCTCTCCTTCTCTAACTATTCCAAAAAATTCAAGAAGAGGGAAAACTATGAAGCTCTTTTGATGAGGTCAGTATTATTCCAATTCCAAAACTAGGTAAAGATACAACAAATAAAGAAAATTATAGGCCAATATCCCTGATGAACTCAGATGCTGAAATTCTCAACAATATATTAGCAATCTGGATCCAGTAATGCATTAAAAAGATGCATGATCATGGTGAGATGCATGGGTTAAATCTCACCATGATCACGTGAGATTTAACCCAGGGATGCAAGGTTGGTATGATATTCACAAATCAATAAATGTGACACATCACATAAACAAAATGAAGGACAGGAAGTGACATAACCATATCAATAGATACAGAAAATCATTCAATAAAATCCAGTACCCATTTATGATTAAAAACACTCAGAAAAGTGGGAATAGAGGGAGCAGACTTCAACATAATAAAGGCCATAAATGAAAACCTACAGCCAACATCATTCTCAGTGGGCAAAAACTAAAAGCATTTCCCTTAAAATCATGAACAAGACAGAGGTGTCTGTTTTCACCACTCCTATACAAGACAGTACTGGAAGTCCTAGCCACAGTGATCAGACAAGCAGAAATAAAAGACATCCAAATTAGAAAGAAGGTAGTAAAACAGCATTCACAAGTGACACACTATTGTACCTAGAAAATTCTACATGATCCACCAAAATAACTACTAGACCTAATAATTGAATTTAGGAAAGCAGTGGAACACAAAGTCAATACTCAGAAGTTGATGGTATGTTTATACATCAATAATGAACTATCAGAAAGACAAACTATGAAAATAACCTCATTTATTATAGCAACAACAAAAATAAGTACCTAGGAATAAATTTAACCAACAAGGTAAAGGACCTGTACTCGGAAAACTGTAGGACACTGAAGAAAGAAATTGAGGAAGATACAAATAAGTGAAAGCATAGGCCATGTTCATGGATTGGAAGAATTAATATCATTAAAATGTCCATACTATCCAAAGCAATCTGTAGATTCAACACAATTCCTAATAAAATACCAATAGTATATTTCACAGATCTATAACAAACTCTTAAAATTTATATGGAATGAAAAGACCTTGAATAGCCTCAGCAATCTGGAGAAAGAAGAAGTTGGAGGGATCACAATACCTGGTATCAAGCTACACTATAAGGCAGGGGTCACCAAAGCCTGGGCCACAGACTGGTACTGGTCCATGGCCTGTTAGGAACCAGGTCATGAGCAAAGCTCACCTGAGCTCTGACTCCTGCCCTCCACCTGTCCTGCCAATCCATGGAACCAAAAAGGTTGAGGACGGCTGCTATAAGGCCACTATAATCAAGACAGTCTGGTACTGCCATGAGAACAGACACGTAGATCAATGAAACAGAATAGAGAGCCCAGAAATAAACCAATGTCTCTGTGGTCAATTAATATTTGACAAAGGAGGCAAGAGTGTACAATGGAGTAAAGACAGTCTCTTAAATAAATGGTGTTGGGAGAACTGCACTGGTACATGCAAAAAAATGAAACTAGACCAACATCTCACACTATACATCAAAAACTCAAATGGATAAAAGACTTAATTATAAGTCGCAATACCATAAAATTCCTAGAGGAAAACATAGTCAGTAAAACTTCAGATATTTCACATAGCAATATTTTTGCCACTGTGTCTCCTTGGGCAAGAGAAACAAAGAAAAAAAATAAACAAATGGGACTACATTGAATTAAAAAGCTCCTCCACAGCTAAAGAAAGCAACAAAAAATGAAAAGGGCACCCACTGAATGGGAGAACATATTTGCCAATAATACATAAGATGAGGGTTTAACCTCCAAAATATATGAAGAACTTATATGAGTCAACACCAGGAAGACAAAAAATCCAATTTAAAAATGGGCAAAAGACCTGAATAGACACTTCTCCAAGCAGGACATAACAGATGGCCCATATACATGTGAAAAAATGCTCAACATCACTAGCCATCAGAGAGATGCAAGTTAAAACCACAGTGAGATATCACCTTGCAGATGATGGTCAGAAAAGTCATCATTAATAAATCAACAAACAACAAGTGCTGGTGAGGATGTGGAGAAAAGGAAACCCTAGTGTACTGTTAGTAGGAATGCAGACTGGTACAACCGCTGTGGAAAACAGTATGGAATTTCCTCAAAAAATGAAATGTAGAACTTCCTTTTGACCCAGAGATTCCACTGCAGAGAATATATCTTAAGAATTCCTAGTCACCAATTCAAAAGAATATAAGCACCTCTATGTTCA
Organism: Tonatia bakeri; assembly: GCA_004024845.1. Taxonomy (NCBI): domain Eukaryota; kingdom Metazoa; phylum Chordata; class Mammalia; order Chiroptera; family Phyllostomidae; genus Tonatia; species Tonatia bakeri. Next base: position 4,785 of record PVIA01017585.1, read on the forward strand.
TAGCAACATTGTTTACAATAGCCAAGATTCGGAAACATCCTCAGTGTCCATCATTAGATGAATGGATGAAAATACTGTGGTATATTCACACGGGAACACAATGCGGCAGTAAATATGAAAGAATCCTTATCTTTTGCAACAGTGTGCATGGAACTGGAGACTACTATGGTAAGTCAAACAAGCTTGTTGATGAAAGACAAATACTATATGATCTCACCTATAAGTGATGTCTCATGTACAACATAATGTGTAAAATAGAAACAGGAGCATAGGAACATGCACCAGACTGACAGCTGTAAGAGGGGAGGTGGAGGTGGGGACTGGTTGAAAAAAGCTAAACGGATTAGTGAAAGAACATATATGCACGATTCATAGACCTGGATCCTGGACCCTCCCTCCCACAAGCACTCCCCCTCCCCTTAGTTCATGTTCATGGGTAGTACATATAAGTTCTTTGGCTTCTCCATTTCCTATTCTATTCTTAGCTCCCTCTGTCTAGTTTGTACCTACTATTTATGTTTCTTATTCCCTGTACATTTTTCCTCATTCTCCCATCCTCCTCCCACTGATAACCATCCATGTCACCTCCATTTCTATGATTCTGTTGCTGTTCTCATTGTTTTCTCAGTTTGTTTTTGTTTTTTAGGTTCAGTTGTTGATAGTTGTGAGTTTTTTGTCATTTTTAATGTTCACAGTTTTGATCATCTTCTTTTTCTTAGATAGGTCCTTTTAACATTTCATATAATAATATGGGCTCGGTGATGATAAACTCCTTTAACTTGACTTTATCTGGGAAGAACTTTATCTGTCTTCCATTCTAAATGAGAGCTTTCTGCATAGAGCAATCTTGCATGTAGGTCCTTGCCTTTCATGACTTGGAATACTTCTTTCCAGCCCCTTCTTGCCTGCAAGGTCTCTTTTGAGAAATCAGATGATAGTCTTCTGGGAACTCCTTTGTAGGTAACTGTCTCCTTTTCTCTTGCTGCTTTTAAGATTCTCTCCTTATCTTCAGTCTTGGGTAATGTAATTATGATGTGCCTTGGTGTGTGCTTCCTTGGGTCCAACTTCTTTGGAACTCTCTGAGCTTCCTAGACTTTCTGAAAGACAGTTTCCTTTGCCAGATTGGGGGAGTTCTCCTTCATTACTTTTTCAAATACATTTGTAATGTCTTCTTTTTTCTCTTCTCTTTATGGCACCCCTATGATTTGAATGTTGGAATGTTCAAAGTTGTCTTGGAGGTTCCTAAGCCTTTCCTTGTTTTTCAAAATTCTTGTTTCTTCATTCTGTTCTTCCTTCTGTTCCAAATCATTGATATGAGTCCCTGTTACCTTCCTATCATGTTGGTTTCTTGTACATTTTTCTTTATTTCACTTTGCATAGCCTTCACTTTTTCCTCTATTTTGTGTCCATACTCAACCATTTCTGTGAGCATCCTGATTACCAGTGTTTTGAACTCTGCATCTGATAGGTTGGCTATCTCTTCATCTCTTAGCTCTATTTTTGGAGTTTTGATCTGTTCTTTCATTTGGGCTATATATATTTTTTTGTCTCAGCATGCCTATTACATAATTAGGGGCAGAGCCTTAGATATTCACCAGGGTAGGGCTACCTTTGTTACTGTGTTGTGGTGCTGCATGCAGGTTGGGAGGGGTCTGAAAGGGAACAATGCCACTTTCTGGGCTCTTGGCCAGCTTTCAGTCACTCCCTTGACTACCCATAACCAGATTGGGACCTTCTGGTGCTGTTTCCCAGGTGGGTGAGCTTGTGTACATTCTAGAACTCTGTGGGTCTCTCCAATGAATTCTCCTGTGATGCTGGGAGTTTCTCCTACCACTGCAACCCCCATGGGTTTTTTCAGTCAGAGGTTTTGAGGCTTTATTTCCCCACACTGGACCCTGGGTTGAACAGTCTGTCTCCATCCCTGGTTATCTATCCCGGTTTATCCACATGCGAATGTGGGACCTCTAGCTGCCAACTCTCCTTATCAATTCCAGTGACGACTTGCCATACATCCTCTCCACCCCAGCTGCCCATGTCTGCTCTTCCTACCAGTCTGAATGAATGTTTCTTCTTTCACTCTTTGGTTGTCGGACTTCTATACAGTACAATTTTCTGGCAGTTCTGGTTATTTTTTGTTTTCAAATTTGTTGTTGTCCTTCTTTTGGTTGTGCGAGGAGGCAAAGTGTACCTATGTATGCCTCCATCTTGGCCAGAAGTACAAACTATTTAAATTTAAAATGAAATTGTTCTTAACAACAGGAAGAAAGAACCTGATAGCTCTATCATTAGTACAGTTGGTTATTGTTAAGGTATAGGGGTTCCATTGAATTAGGACTTCTCATTTTTGATCAATTACTGCTGAAATGCATTATTATTTTATATTAGTTTTAGGTATAGAGCACAGTGGTTAGACATTTATATAATTTATAATATGATCCCCATGATAAGCCTAATACCTACATGGTACCATAATCTCTCCCCTTTCCTGTCTGAAATACAGGAATGACTTTAAATAATATTGTATTATTATTATTAAATTATTATTATGTGTGTATATCACATATTATATTGTATGTAATATATAATATTACATACAGTATTATTATATATAATACATATTATATGTAATACTACATATTATTAAGTAACATGTATTACTATTACTATGTAGTGGGGATTCCTTCTTTTGTACCAGTGACATGGAAAGCTGCTGAAAACACAGGCATCCTCTTAAAGGGTCGGCACACAAACTCTCACTCACAGGTACTTACATTGGGCTCCCAAGAAGAGATGGTGGCCTGGGGAGCACCAAAGTCATGCAAGGAGAAACTAAACCATATGGTTTCTGGGCAAAGGTTTGGGGAACAGCTGCCAAATGTTCCTGGGTTGAACCGTTCTCTCCAGTGATATAGATTCAACACAGTCAAAAAACCAATGCCATTTTTCACAGAACTAGAACAAATAATCCTAAAAATTATATGTAACATGAAAAGACCCTGAATAGTCACAGCAATCTTGAGAAAGAAGAATGAAATGGAAGGTATCACACTGCCTTGTATCAAACTACACAATAAGACCATAGTAATCAAACCACCTTGGTACTGGCATAAAAACAGACACACAAACCAAATGGAATAGAAGAATACAGAGCCCAGAAATAAACCCATGCCTAGTGATCAATTAATATTGACAAAGGAGGCAAGAACATACAAAGGGGTAAAGGCAGTCTATTCAACAAATGGTGTTGGGAAAATTGTAGAGATACATTCAAAAAAATGAAACTAGACCATCTTCTTACACCATATGCAAGAATAAACTGAAAACTGATTAAATTTTGAATAGAAGATTCTAAACCATAAAACTTCTAGAAGAAAACATAAACAGTACACAGTCTGACATTGCTCTTAGTAATATTTTTTCTGACATATCTCCTTGGGCAAGGGAAACAAAAGAAAAAAATAAACTAACAGGATTCCATCATGCTAAAAACTGTTTGCACAGCAAAGGAAACCATCAAGAAAACGAAAAGCCAGCCTACTGAGTAAGAGAAGATATTTGCCAATAAGATATACAAAATTCATAAATGACTCTTACAACTCAACACCAAATAACAAACAATCCAATTTAAAAATGGGCAGAAGACCTAAATAGATGTCTCCAAAGAGGACATGCAGATGTCCAACAAACAAATGAGAAGAAGCTCAATGTCACTAATCATAAGAAATGCATATTAAAACCACAATGAGATATCACCTTGCACCTGTCAGAATGGTTACCATCAATCAATCAACAAACTGTAAGTGTTGGCAAGGTTTTGGAAAAGGGGAATCCTCGTGCACTGTTGGTGGGTTGTAAACTGCTGCAGCTACTGTGAAAACAGTATGGAGGTTCCCATTAAATTTTAAAATACAACTACCATATGACTCAGCAATTCTACTTCCAGGTATTTATCCAAATAAATCCAAAATACTAATTCAAAAAGTTATATGAACAGCTAGATTCATTGCAGCATCATTTACAATAGCCAAGATATAGAAGAAATCCAAGTGAATAAAAAAGAAACAGTGGTATTATAGACAACAGAATATTACTCAGATATAGAAATAATGAAATTTTGCCATTTGCAACAATATGGATGGGTCAAGGTAGAAGGTATTATGCTAAGTGAAATAAGTCAGACAGAGATAGACAATTATCATGTGATTTCACTTATATGTGAAATCTAAATAAACAAAACAAATGATCAAACAAAACAGAAACAGATTCATAAATACAATGAACAAAGTGAGGATAGCCAGATGGAAGGCATGAGGGAATGGGTAAAAAAGGTGAAGGGAGTGAGAAATTACAAAATAGTCATAAAGATGTCAGGAGGAGCATAAGGAAGATAACCAGTAATATTGTAAGTGATAACTATGTACAGTGCCCAGTGTGCACTAGAGTCATCAGGGAATTACTTCCTAAAGTACACAATTGTCTAACCACTATGCTGTATGCCTGAAACAAATATCAAATAAAATAAAAGAAGTAGTTAAAATGTAATTAGTTATTTACATTTGGAATCTTGGCTACACAGTAAAATTAAAACATGCTTGGCAGTGAGTATCATGAGTAGTCTATAATTTAGGCTGCCTTCGGGTTTCCACAAGGAAGCGATAGAAAGTATGAGCTTTGAAGGATAAGTAAGAGTTCCACTATTGTGCAGGAGGCAAAATTTTCCAGTGTTAAAAAAATAATGGCTCCCAAGGGAAGGGCCTGGTTCATTTGGCCAGAACGGTTGGACTGTACTGACAGAGATTATGGCTGTAACCAAGCTAGAGCGATGGAAAGGGGACCGAGGATAGACTACGTTAAAGATGTTAGACTTTATCCTGAGTTACTTTAGGATTTAAAGCTAGAGAGTAAGTTGACCAGAGCAGGCCCAGAAAATTCATTAGAATAACAGCTCAGAAAGTGTGCTCTATGGGCTTCCAGGGGTGCCCTAGGAACTTTAAGGGGATCCATGAGGTCAAAATTACTTTTACAATAATGTCAAAACATTAATTGCCTTTTTTACCACATTAACAACTTGCACTGAAGGTGTAAAAACAGTGGTGGATAAAACTACTGGTGCTTACGTCAGTCAAGGCAGTAGCACAAAAATGGACTAGTAATTATTATATTTTTCACTATAATATACCTGAAGTTAAAAAAGCCTGTTTCACCTAAGAATGCCCTTGATGAAATAGTGAGATTATAATTTCACTACATTTTAACTTTGAGTACACATCTTTTTAATATTCTCTGTGAGAGTCTTTTACCTGTGCTGTGTGATGAGCGCTTTTGCTGCAAGATGATTGTTGCGAGAAGCTACACCGTCGTTTGAGTTGTAAGCTAAACTGGCCACTCTTTTCACAGGAGCCATTTTTACTTGACAGAATGACAGACAAACTATGGCCATTAAAATTTGGGCATTTCACAGATATTTTCTCAAGGTATTTATGAAATGAAAGTGTCACTTCAAGAAAAATATTTGTTGCCCATTGTAACAGCTGAGTTCACAATAGAATATTAGAATTTTGGAAAGTCTACCATTGTGAACTTGACAACTTCACAATACTTAAAGATTTTCATGATGACAACACTGGTGATATTAACGAATGAATTACTCGATTACACAAATTGAAACATACATAGATTTGTATGATCTGAATATCATAGTGAAGCAATATTTTTCAAACGATCAATGCGTATAGGATAAAATCACACATGTGTAAAAGAGAATTATTCAAAGGATAGTCAGGTTGATAGGTTTTTATGTAGCAGAAGTTTAGCAGTTCACTGTTCTAGGCTGGACTGATGGTGGTGGATTATCAGAACTCAACTAAGAGTTCACTGTTCTAGTTTTAGACTCCATATTGCAACTAATACTTAAGAAACTGTCACTGACTGAGCTCTAGTGTGCTAGATGTTGAATTATATCAATATATTTTCTAGTATCAAATTATCTTTATTTTTCAAAGATATTCTTCATCATGATGAATTGTTTTGTTAGTGTGATTCTCAATTCTGTCACAGTGGAAAGCATATGAAATTGGGAAAATACTGGTGGGGTTTGAATCCGAGTTGTGCTACTCAGTAGCTCCTATGGTCTGTTGTTTTTGCGCACAGTAGGTGCTCTGTAAGTGACAGTTGTTATCATCTAAGGACATGCAGTGGAGAATAATCTGCTGTATAAGAGTTTAGTGAGTTTTCTGAAAAGATTAAAAACACTTTCCATAAATGCTCAGTGCAGTTTCTGTTACAGAGAGAACACTCAATAAAGGTTAGCTTTTATTACATGTTTTAATGTTATTTAGAAGTCAAACTGATTTTAATGCATGAGTCCAGTTTGTATGCAAATTTTCAATTTGTATGTTTGATAATCCTATGAGTTTAACTTGGTGTATAATTTTGACTGCTTCTGAAAATTTTAAGAATAGTGTTTTAATTTCCATTACTTTCTGAATTTGTCATTTTATGTTTTCTCTCTGACTTGACTATAATTTATCATTATGGTTTTAAAAATCAAAATAACGGTTTAAAATCTGTTTTAAACTAATTCAGGCATTGTTATCTGAGCATACAACTTATCATATCTTTTCCTTTGGTGAAATTATCTTTGCAGTCTAATGTATGATAATTTTTGTGAATTATTTATACATAATTGCACGAGATTGTATTTCCTGTTCTAGGTCATAGTGCCACAGAGTCTGAGTTTCTAATTTATTCTTCAAAGGTATATTTTCCAGTTCTTCTTGTTCTTATTTTTATCTACATTATTTTTATAGACAAAGCGCATTGTGCTGCAATTTCAATGCTCACATCAAGTTTCTGTTCACATTTCTTTATAATGCTAAAGTTTGTGCTTAATGCTTTTATACTATTTGAACATTAGCTCCATGTCTTTTATAGTTTAATTATAGATTCTACTTGTCTCCTATGGATATTTTCCCTCCTTCTCAAACGCAACCCATTCTCATTGAATTCTCATAGATACCAATGTTGACACTGATGTTGCCACCTCTAACCACTTTTCTCCCTTGTGTTTTCTTGCTTTGTCTTTGCCCATCTTTTCTGTTATTGTTTTAGTATTAAGTTTTTACTATCATTTGATTTTAGGCTTTTCTCCCCATGCAAAGAAATCATGGTGTTCGTGTTTAAAACCAATCAAGAGTTTTTTTCTTTTATCAAATTACTACATTTATTATCTTAATCACTTTGTGTTTGGTTCTTAAATTCATTGGTTATGCTTCACTGTTTGTATTACTTTTTACATTTGACACTTGGCACACTCCCTCCAACTTCCCAGTTGTCATTACAGGTGACTTATCTTTTTAAGAAATTTAAAGTTTTCTTAATTTTTGAATGAAAAATTGCACACTGCTTTAAAAACAATTTTAAACTAATTTTAACTGGCTATTATTTGCTACCAGCTGTTACTGGGACTGTTGCTTTTAGTCAGCATAGTTAAGTGTGCATAAGAAACAACACAAATAGATATGCATGTGAATTTATGTTCATGTATAAGCAGATGAGAAGGTCTAAAAAGTTTTTGAATAGAAGTTGACTCCATACTATAGAAAGTAAAAATATATTAATTTTGGATGCTCTTGTAATAACAGTAAGTTGAATGCAGTATGCTAAATTAGTGCCACATATTCCAAATCTCAACATCAAAAATTCTTTAGGAGTCATGTGGTCAATAAGATGGTAATCAATTTGAATTTAACAATTGTCATTTTAAGATAAAGAGGGTGTCAATGCCATTTTCACTTTATGAAAGTGAAAGGGGGCCACATTAACTTCTCCGTTGCCTTCAAAGGGCTGAATGTAATTTTAGGACTGTATAAATGTAACTACTCGTTAACTAGGGGCAAGGAGCTCGGCTCTGCTGCTGGGCAGAAACCAGGTACCAGGCTAGATAAAACAAGGTGGAGGGCCAGAATCTGCCCGAGGGCCTTGCGTTTGCCACCTGTGAGATAAAGGATGATTATAAAGCAATGAGTTTGATATTTTTATCTATCTTGTAGCTGGCTCTGAAGACAGTTCTCATCCTGGAATATAAAATCTTTCTGAAGGAAGATAACATGGCTGCCATCATTAGTCATCATAGCTTCTGATGCGTTTTCCTAGACTTCCACTGGAACTGCAGCGAGGCTCACTTGCAGTGAAGAAAGTAACTGAAAATAAGTAAGTGAGTGTCATATAGACTATCCCATTCTTGCCTACCTCCTGCCCCACCATCTGCTGTTGTAGGCATTTAATAGCCTTTCTTTGGTGATTCACTAACCAGTGATGCACTGGATCAAACTAAAACAATGAGACAATAAAGATTTTAGGCAACCTTCCTTCTGTGTGCCCCAGGCCCTCAGCTTTGGAGTCTTGTTCTCCTAGTGAGGGACGCGGTCCCAACCAAAGATACGGAACTTTGGTGTCATACTGCCATCTACTGGCATGTGTCAAAAACTGGTTTAGAGACTGGTGTCTGGGCTCTCTTCCCTGACCCACAGCTGGGAAGAAGCAGGATATTAGAAATAAAAGAAAGATTTTGATGTCCTACCCCTTCAAAGACAAAGAAACAAATGCATAAATAAAGCAAACTATTCTAATTCATAATAGTAATTCTAATAGTGTGAAATTTATGGGATCTGTGTATTTATTGATCTTCTTACTCCAGAGTAAGTTTCCATATTTAATTGCTATATTTGTATACGCAGCTTAATTTAAACCAAAAAGAGGCATTTATATTTAATTAACAGTATTGTTTGCAAATATCGCTGTTGTGGTTGTCGACCTCCCTGACCAGCTTACGTTGAATCAAGCACCACACTAAGACAATTAATTACTCAAGTGTTAATACTTGAACCTTGGAATAAAGGGTTTGGGTTTTGGGTTTCTGTTTTCTCCAAGAATCCTTAAGTTCTTCTATTTGCTCACCCATCTTCTCCATCAATAACTTTCTAAGTTCTACACATCACTTTCCTTCACAGAGTGTATTCAGCAGCAAGAGACCAAGCACCAGAGTTTTTAGAGCCAGAAGTAAATCACTGTGCAGGAAGAGACTCACTAATGTGAGTGTCTCATTATGAGTCTAGAAATGTAATTTTTTTAGGTTCAGAAACCTTCCCGTAATAATCAGAGGATCACTCTAATTATGTGAGCTAGAGAAAGCTAAATTTCATCTGTATCCTTTGGAGCTAAGTTTCTGATTTCCCTTTCAAGTAAGTTGAAACCTGGGATTCTGGTCCCAAACCAAGATGGTTGATAGTGATGGATCCCGGGGTCTCACTATGAAGTGCTGAACGAGGAAGACTATGAGCTGAGACCCTTGGAATTACTGAGAAGTGACCATCTAGCTACCCATTGGGCTCAGTGGGGGATGTGGAAAGAAAGCAGTCAGGTAGGGGGCTGTGGGACAGAAATCAGATATATGTGGAAACAATTCAAAGCATGGGATAGGATGAGAAAATGTCCTGATACAATCTTATGTGATTCTTCCCTTTGAACTTTTAAAACCTACATTTACTAGTTATGTGATCTTGGGACAGCTACTACATGTCTCTGATACTTAGTTTCCTGAACTGTAAAATAGCAATAATGTAGTTGTGCCTATCACAGGCATGCTGGTGAGGAGGGCTAAGTCTGGTTTTATGCATAAGAGTTCAGCACAGTGCCAGGGTGGCACCTGCTTATAACAGGAACAGTCATAATAACCCTCAAACCCACAGGGTTCTTACACAAAGACAGAAATCCCACCATGCTGGCCGTGTGCCCAGGGAGCTCCCAGGCAGACTTGACTTTCCCAGTGTAAGCCCTGGGGAAATGTAGTGCCCTCTCCACCTCACTGGAATTTGCCTTTCTCTCATGCATCCTGGTTTTTCACTGGGCCCCAAAGACTTAATCTGCTGCCCTTGCCCAGGATGCGGCCCCAGGGACTATGTGGTTGCACAGATGCAGAGCAGCAGGAAGATCAGGTAAGATTTTCCAGAAATTCTGTGCAAACAAGGCAGGGGACACCAGGAGCAAATTTGCTTTTCTGGGGGTGAAAATGGGGCAAAAACCGAGCCAGATGGCAGGGATATACAGCAGAGTTCTCCCCCGTCTGGTGTCTGTGCCCTGGAAGCAGTCATCGTCCACAGCTCCCCTCAGAAACCCCTGTGTCTTGGCTGTCCTGAGAAGACTAAACTGAAGGGGCTGCTACTTAGCAGTGCTCCAGAATTGCCTGGAACTTCTCACCCTTTGCTTTGTGGGGGATGCATAAATATTTTTAAACCCTGCTGGGTTAGGGTGGTGAGCAGAGCACTCCAGAGGTAACAGGATGAGTTCAGGGTGAACACAAGGGCTGAGATATTCCCATGGTCCTGCTGAAAGCCAGTCAGAGTCTCACTTTAGGGCCAGAGAGCCTGGGGTACAGAGGAGAAGCAGTAGGCTCCCTGGTTCAGTTCCAGAGACAC
>PVIA01017586.1:0-15263 GCA_004024845.1 Tonatia bakeri
TTTTTTGAATTCTTGTTTCTTCATTCTTTTCTGTTTGGTTGTTCCTTTCTTCCTTCTGGTCCACTCCATTGATTTGAGTCCCAGTTTTCTTCCCCTCACTATTGGTTCCCTGTGCGTTTTCCTTCATTTCTCTTATCGTAGCCTGCATTTGTTCATCTAATTTATGTCCAAAGTCAAACAATTCTGTGAGCTTCCTGATCACAAGTGCTTTGAACTGTGCATCTAATAGTTTGGTTATCTCTTGGTCACTTAAAAAAATTGGCTCTGGGGCTTTCAATTCTGTTTGAGCCATCTTTTTTATTTTTTATTTTCCTTTGGTTTGGTTGCGGCTGTTACGCAAGGGCAGTGGAGCCTTAGGTGTTCACCAGGGCAGGGCACCCCAGTCACTGGGTTGTGACGTTGTATGTGGGGGCGGGGTCTGAGAGGGAACAATGGCGCCTGCTCCACTCTCTCTAGGACTTCTGTCCCCTCCACCGCCTCCCACAAGCAAATTGGGCCCTTCTGGTGCTGGCTCCCGGGTGGGTGGGCTTGTGCACTTTCTCGGACTCTGTGGGCTTCCCCGAGAAGTCTCCTGTGAGGCTGAAAGAATCTCCCAGCCTCAGCTCCCAGTAGGTGCTCTTAAGCTTTGAAACCCAGCGGCGCTGGGTCCCTGGGCCACGCGGTCCCTGTCGCTGCCCATTTTCACTTAGTTTGTCTGTGTGCGAATGTGTGACTGCGGACATCCAGCTGTCTTGAGTCTCTCACAGGGCCTGCTAGTCGCCTCCCGAGCCCAGGGTCCGCCACCGGTCCATCTGCTGCCTTCTGCACCCTGTGCGCCCGCGCCTGCCAGCCAGCGTTTCTTCCCGCTGGGACCCCTCAACCCCTCTCTGCAGGCCTCCAACTCCGCCCCTCCTTACCAGTCTGGATGTACTGTAGTCCAACTTCTGTTCAGTTCATTTCTCTCTGTTCTGGTTGTTTTTTGTTTCTCAATTTTAGTTGTCCTTAGTTTTGGTTGCACGAGGAGGCACAATGCGACTGCCTATGCCTCCATCTTGGCCGGAACTGGGAGCATATTTTTTTAATTAGTGTTTTGTTTTGGGTTTCCTCAGATATATACCAGGAAGTAGTATTGCTGGGTCCTAAGGCAGATCTGTTTTTAATTTTTTGAGAGAACTCCATACTGTTTTCAATAGTGCCTGCACCAATTTACAATCCCACCAACAGTGCAAGAGGATTCCCCTTTCTTCACATCCTCACCAACATTTGTCATTTGTTGATTTATTGATGATAGTCATTCTGATAGGTATGATGTGATATTGTGGTTTTAATTTGCATTTCTTTGAAGATTAGTGATATTGAGCGTCTTTTCATGTCTATTGGCCATCTGTATGTCCCCTAGAGAAGTGTCTATTCAGGGACTCTGCCCATTTTTCAGTTGGATTGCTTTTTTTTTTTTTGGTGTTGAGTTATATGAGCTTCGTATATATTTTGGGTATTAATCCCTTATTCAGTGTATCATTGTCAAGTATAGTCTCCCATTCAGTGAGTTGAGTCTTCCTTTTGTTGATGGTTTCCTTTGCTATACAAAACTTTTTAGTTTGATATAGTCCCATTTGTTTATTTTTTTCTCTTGTTTCTCTTGTCCTACCTAGGAGAGATGTCAGAAAAAAAATATTGCTAAGAGAAATGTCAGAGGTTTTACTGCCTATGTTTTCTTCTAGTACAGTTATCCCTTTCTGATGTTTCCATCAGCCTCTCTCACGCTCTAGTACTGCTTCCAAAATAATCTTCCTATGATGGTTAATTTTATCTGTCAACTTGACTGGTCTATGGGATGCCCAGATAGCTGTTAAAACATTACTTCTCCTGGCTGGCATAGCTCAGTGGATTGAGCGCAGGCTGTGAACCAAAGCATCGCAGGTTTGATTCCCAGTCAGGGCACATGCCTGGGTTGCAGGCCATGGCCCCCAGCAACCCCACATTGATGTTTCTCTATCTCTACCCCCCCCCGCTTCCCTCTCTAAAAATAAATAAATAAATAAATCTTAAAAAAATTACTTCTGGCTGTGTCTGTGAGGGTATTTCTGTAAAACATTTGCATTTGATTCAGTGGAATGAATGAAGAGCTTTCCCTCACTATTGTGGGAAGGCATCATGCAACCCACCAGGTACTTAAGTGAAACAAAAACGTCTAGGAAGGATGAATTCTGTTTCTCTTCTTGAGCTGGGACATCCATCTTCTCCTGCCCTTGAACACTGGAGCTCCTGGTTTAGGACCTTGGGGCTCTGCACTTACACCAGTGGCCCCTGGTTCTCGGCCTGCAGACTCAGACGGAATTATGGCACCTGCTTTCCTGGTGCTCCAGTTCATGAATAGCTGTTGGACTTTTTAGCCCCCTAATCATGTGAGCCAATTAGAAATATCCTTATACATGTGTATCTATATGTATAGTTATATTCATATCTATAATCCATATTTCATTGGTTCTGCTTCTCTGGAGAACCCTAATACACTTCCTGAATCTGCTTTCATGTGTTGTTTCCCTTATTCAAGAAATATCAATTGCTACTGATTGACTTCAGAGTAAGAACTGTTTTTTCAGCCTAATATTTAGGACCTCCTTGGTCCTGATTTGAATATCCAACTTTTGTTCTAGGTAATATGTCTAGTTCCTTACTCTCTTATACTGTGCTTCTCACATGAAGTACTTTTTTCTTTATCTCTACCTATTTAAATTCAATCCATGTAAGTCCCTAAAGAAATTTCCTTTTCTCTTGAGTAGCCATTCTAATCTATTCTGATTTCTGTATTCTGTGCTATACTATTTGGTAGTTCTCATTGTGTGTATCATTTATGCTATAACTATAACTATATTGTTAGTTCTCGATAGGCCAGGATGATGACTTAAACTTGTTTGTGTTATAAACTTTGTTCTTTGTATTCTCTAAAGTGTACAACACAGTGCTTTGCAAATTGTAGTTCATTAAGTTTATTTGAATTAAATAAACAAAACTATATATTTATTATTAGTAGTATCTTGGAAAGACAGGTTGAAACAGAACTAGACCTTAATCTGTATCAGATCCATGATAAAGATTTTGTGAATGCTTCTAAAAAACTATTTGGGTTCTACATTTCTTTATTGCAAGATTTCTCATTCTCAGTATTATTGATATTTTAAGCCAAATAATTGTTGCAGGAGGCTCTCCTGTGCTTTGTAGGATGTTAAGCAGCATCTCTGGCTTCTACCCACTAGATGCTGGTAGCACCATCCAAGCTGTCACTAAAAAAATATGTTCAGACATTGTCAGATGTCCCTCAGGAGCAAAATTGCTGCCAGTTGAGAGCTACTCTAGTGATTTTAGCAATTTTTTTTTCAACAGAGCCTAAGTATGTAAAGAAAGCAATTCAAATTAAAATGTTATTGGAAGTGCCTCTTATTCTTTTTTAGTGTTTTATTGAATTTCCATGCTATTATGAATGCATGTTGCTGGACTATAAAGAACACTATAGGGATATGCTCATTCAGTGCTATTTAAATTTATAACTTTAGTAGCTTATAATATCTAAGGTAAATTGTCAGGATGTTGAATTAGCTTTGGCAGGAAGCCTGGACGAACCACTTACTAGGGAACAGGGAAAACAGGAATAGAGAATGAACAAGGTACATCCTTAATTGTTCTTACTCAAGATTAAACATCTTCATAATATTTATTCAACAGTCATATATAAAGTGCCTTATATATACATACAAGAATAATAAACATTGAATGGAATCCCTTTTTAAAAAAAAAAGGTAAGAACTGTTCCTCCTTTTTAGAAATATATAACGCATTTTGAAAATACATACACACACATACATTCCAGAAACAATATCAAAAACAAGACAGTGTATGGGAGCACGTACACATGAATTGAATAACCAATGCATATTAAATGTCTTAGGAAAATAGTTTATTTTGTCTTGGAATTTTCATTTTCCAGGCAGTTTTCGTTTGAAGCGTCTTGCATTTACTCTGCCCTTTATCTAATAAATCAGACTATCTTTGTCTTGTTACATTCCTCATTTCAGTTTTTACCAGAGGTTAGAGCTCATTTCATGGATCTGAAGTTGGAATATTCTCCAGCCACACCATCCTCTACCTGCAAGTTTCCAATCAATAATATGGGACAATGCAATACTATGAGTTCTATTAACCTCTCAGTAATTAACTTGGGAGTGAAACTAAACTATTTTACTGTTACAAGTCATTATTAACAAACCTTTTCTGCTTGTTAGTCCTATTGTTTATTCTGTAGTGTTAGAAGCTGAGAAGGAAGAATAGGTATATTTGGGATGAGGGAAACAGAAGAGTTTGAAAGGTGATTGCTAGTTAATGATAAAAATAAAAATGGTGAAAAAAAGATCAGCTACAGCTCAGCATACCTGATTTCTCTGCTCTCACTCCTGAAAACATTAGAAGAGCAATCAGATTTTTCTGCCGTATAAATAACCTCCTTAGCTTGTTGTTTTTCTTTTTTTAACTTAATTCTTATTTTTCTTCAAAGTAATATGTTCACGTTTTATAAAGTCAATTGGTTCTAAAATAGCTCATAATAGCAACAAAATCCAGCTGTTTTCCCTGCTGCTTCCAGAAACACTTTATTTTAGTTGTTTCTTCTGATATTTACATTCTTATTTCATACTATGTCCTTTGCTTTATCAGTTTTAGGCATTACATGTTTACTTCTGTACTAGTTTTCTGTAGCTACCATAACAAATTATCACAAACATAATGGCCTAAAACAAAAATTTGTTAACATGTAATTCTATAGTTCAGAAATCCCATACAGGGTCTTACTTAGGCTAAGATCAAGATATGGACAGGGTTGCGTTCCTTTTTGCAGGCTCTAGGGGAGAATCCATTTCCTTTCTTTTTCCAGCTTCCAGTGGCCACATTCTTTCCTGGGCTCATGACCCCCTTCCTTCATCTTCAAAGCAAGCAACATCAGACAGGCCTAGTCTTCACATGTGCCATCTCTCTGATTCTCTCTTCTACTTTTAAGGACTCTCGCAATTGTATTGGGAATGCAAAGATAATCCAGAATAAACCTTTTATAAGATCAGCTGATTAGTAGCCTTAATTCCACCTGCAACTTTAAATCCGCTTTGCCATGTAACCTAACATATTCATAGGTGTCATGTATATGAAACCATATGTGTAGAAGGGAAGTATAGAATTATTTAAAATATTTTGGGATAGTCAGTAGACATTCTACTCAATGTGTTTATCCGTGGAGTGAAAGTGAAACAGGAGATTTGAATCTGTATTTCCCTTAGTTAGTCACAGATCACCAAGTTCCTCTTATTATGTGAGCATCTGACCAAACTGACTGAGAATAATTATGTATTTAAAAACACATGTTGTTTGTACAACACAGTCTCTAAACTTAAACTAACTACTTCTTCCTTGGCTCTATTTAAAAACAAAAACAATAGTCTGTTCTGATTCTGAAATAAAAATGATGAATGTTGGAGTTATAAGATGGATTAACTTTTGAAAATAAATGGTATTGATGGTGTCTCATCATTTTGATTTTAATTAATGTCATTGTGTAATTGTGCACTTAAGAATGCTTAAAATGTAAAGGAAAATGTACAGGGAAACAACAGTGATGGAAAGAAAACTGGGACTCAAATCAGTGGAGTAGACCAGAAAGAAGAAAGAAACATCCAATCAGAAAAGAATAAAGAAACAAGAATTTTTTTAAAAAAATGAAGAGAGGCTTAGGAACCTCCAGGACATCTTTAAATATTCCAACATCCGAATTATAGGGGTACCAGAATGGAGAAGAGGAAGAGCAACAAGTGGAAAAGTTATTTGAACAAATAATAAAGGAGAACTCCCCCATTCTGACAAAGGAAATAGACTTCCAGGAAGTCCAGGAAGCTCAAAGAGTCCCAAAGAAGTTGGACCCAAGGAGGAACACACTAAGGCACATCATAATTATATTACCCAAGATTAAAGATAAGGAGAGAATCTTAAAAGCAACAAGACAAAAGGAGACAGTTACCTACAAAGGAGTGCCCAAAAGACTGTCAGCTGATTTCTCAAAAGAGACCTTACAGGCAAGAAGGGGCTGAAAAGAAGTATTCCAAGTCATGAAAGGCAAGGACCTACATCCAAGATTCTCTATCCAGCAAAGCTTTCATTTAGAATGGAAGGGCAGATCAAGTGCTTCCCAGATAAGGTCAAGTTAAAGGAGTTCATCACCACCAAGCCCTTATTATATGAAATGTTAAAGGGATTTATCTAAGAAAAAGAAGATAAAAAAACATGTATAGTAAAATGACAGTAAACTCACAATTATTAACAACCACATCTAAAACAAAAACAAACTAAGCAAACAACTAGAACAGGAACAGAACCACAGAAATGGAGATCACGTGGCGGGTTAGCAACAGGGGAGTGGGAGGAGGAGAGAGGTGGGAAAGGTACAGAGAATAAGTAGCATAGATGGTAGGTAGAAAATAGATAATGGGAGGGTAAGAATAGTATGGGAAATGTAGAAGCTAAAGAACTTATAAGTATGACCCATAGACAGGAACTAAAGGGGGGGAATGTGAGTGGGAGGGGGTATGAAGGGTGGAGGGGAGTGAAGGGGGAGAAATGAGACAACTGTAATAGCATAATCAATAAAATATATTTTTAAAAAATTTAAAACAAAAAAATGGCAAAAATGTAAATTTTTAAAGTTATAGTTACCACAGTAAAATAAAAAAGGAAAACAAAAACTATAATGTTTGTTCTATTCTCTTGCTTTATGTCTATCCTTATGCAAGTACCATATTGTCTTTTTTACTGTAACTTTGTAGTAACTTGAAATCAGGAATTGAGAATCCTCCAACTTTCTTTTTTCCAAGATTGACTATTCTGTTTCCCTTGAAGATCCATTTGAATTTTAGAATTTGCTTTTCCCTTTTTGGAACTGAGTCTTAAGCCCATCTCTGCCGCTCTTTGTTATGAAACCTTTGAAAAATTGCTCCTCTCATTTGTTTTCATAGTTATTATTATAGGTTATAAGAGTTAAATGAGACAGTATATGGAAAGCCTAACATAATGCTTGGCATATAGAAAATGCTCAATATATTGGGTTGGGCAAAAAGTCCATTACGTTTTTCCCATAAGATATCTCTAGTAGTGCTTAGTTGTCTTTAACTTCATTCAAAACAATTTTGTTAGATTGTATTGTTACAGCTATCGTATCAGTGTACATTTAAAAAATCAAAATTGGTGAATTTTTGTGCAACTATTTTAATATCGAAGATGGAAGAAGATATACAACATTTTCAGTATATTACACTTTATTATTTCAAGAAAGGTAAAATGCAACAGAAACATAATAAAAGATTTGTGCAGTGTATAGAGAAGGTGCTATGACTGATCAAACGTGACGAAAGGTGTTTGCAAAGTTCCTTGGTACTATTGACATTTTAGACAATTAATTCTTTGCTGTGGGGCTGTCTTATGCGTTAGAAGATGTTTAGCAGCACCCCTGGCCTCTACCCACTAGAAGCCAATAACAAGAGATAGCCGACATACTCAAAATATCTAAATCAATAGTTATTGGTGAAAATGAAAAATGTGCATTTTATTTTAGAGAAAAAATGTAATGGACTTTTTGGCCAACCTGATACTACTATTAATAGTATTGCTATTATTATTTACTACTGTCACTGCTAATGTAATACCATATACATACAGTATTACATATATACCATACCGTATACACCGTATATGTGCATATGGTATTACATATACATATATACATGCATACTTTACTTCAGTGTTTTATATATATATATACACACACACACAGTAAAGTAAAATAGAACTCTGCCTAAAGTGTATTCTTTCCTTTACAATGAGGACAGTGTGTTATAATGGAAAGAACAGGAGATTTGGAATGAGTCTGCCTGAATACAGTAACTATGGAATACTGATAGTATGTTAAATTTATAGGTATATTAAATCAAGTTGTGTTTTATGATACCATGAAAATAGAAATGTCTTTTTCAGAAATCAGTTCAAAGGTCAAAATTAATAGTTGGTAAAGTTACTATTAAGTTAGTGGTAGTCGGGGAACAGAAAAAAAAGGGTGTTAAAGTAAGTTTATTCTTGATTTTTGTTAAATAACGCTTATGACTTACTTGTTTTCTTTAATTACTTCTAGATTATGGAGGATTTAAGCATCTGTGTTCATCAGGGATATTGGCCTATAATTTCCTCTCTTTGTAGTGTCTTTATCTGGTTTTGGAATTAGGATAATGCTGGCCTCATTAAAAGAGCTTGGAAGACTTCCCTCCTCTTGAATTTTTCAAAATAGTTTGAGAAGGATAGGTATTAATTCTTATTTGAATGTTTGGTAAAATTCTCCTATGAAGCCATCCAGTCCAGGACTTCTGTTTGCTGGGAGCATCCTTTCTCTTTTTTTCTTGATGGGTCTGGATAAAGGTTGGTCAATCTTACTTATCTTTTCAAAGAACCAGTTCTTGGTTTCATTGATCTTTTATATTGTTTTTTAACCTCCATGTCATTTATTTCCATTCTGACCTTTACTATTTCCTTCCTTCTACTTTCTCTGGACTCTTTTGTTCATTTTGTAATTCTTTTAGGTGTAGCATTTAGATCGTTTGAGGTTTTTCTTGCTTCTTTTGAGGTAGGCCTGTAATGCTGTTATGAAATTCCCTCTCAGGACTGCTTTCACTGTTTCCCATAGATTTTGGGTTGTAGTGGACGTTTAGTTGTTTCCAGGCAACTTTCAATATCTCCCTTCATCTCATTGTTAACGTATTCATTGTTTAATAACATGCTATTTAGCCTCCATGTGTTTGAATGTTTTAAATTTTTTTTATTGTAGTTGATTTCTATTGATAGTTTCATACCAGAGAAAATGCTTGATATGATTTCAGTCTTCTTGGATTTATTAAGACTTAATTTGTGTCTTAACTTGTGCTCTTTCCTTGAGAATGTTCCCTGTGTACTTGAAAAGAATGTATATTCTGTTGCTTTGGGATAAAATGTTTTGTAAATATCAATTAAATCCATGTGATCCACTGTGTCATTTAAGGTCACTGTTGCCTTGCTGATTTTTGTATGGAAGATTTATCCATTGATGCCAATGGAATGTTAAAATCCTCTACTATAAGTGGGACCTAATCAACAAAACAAGCAAGCAAGCAAAATATAACCAGAAACACTGAAATGAGGAACAAACTAACAGTAACTAGGGGGGAGAGGGATAATGGGGAAAAATAGGGGAAGGTCCATCAAGGAACATGTGTGGGGGACATATAGAGAAAGCCAAAGGGGGTAGGTTCAAGGGTGGGAGGCGGGGATGGGTGGGGCGGGGGGTTGTAGTGGGGTGAAAATGGAGACAAGTATACTTGAACAGCAATGATAAAAAAAAAAAAAATCCCCAACTGTGACTGTATTCCTATTGATCTTTCCCTTAATCTCCACCAGTTGTTCTTTGTATATTTAGGTACTCCTACGTTGGCTTTATATATGTTTACAAAAGTTATATCCAGTTGTTATAACCTTTGTTTTAAAGTCTGTTTTATCTGATATGAGTATTACTACCCCAGCATTTTTTTTTTGTTTCAATTTCCATGGAATATTTTTTTCTATCCCTTCACTTTCATTATGTATGTATGTATCCTTTGTTTTAAGGTGGGTCTCTTGTAGACCACATATATATGCATTATGTGTTCTTACCCATTTAGCTACCCTATGTTTTTTTATTGGCGCATTTAATTGATTCACATTTGAAGTTATTATTAATAGGTACTTATTTACTGCCATTTTATTCTTTATTTCTAAGTTCCTTTCTTATGCATTTCTTTCTTTTTTCTTCTTCTTAAAGCAGGCCTTTTAACATTTCTTGCAGTACTTGTTTAGTGGAAATTAACTCCTTTAGTTAGTTAGTCTGGAAAGTTCTTTATTTCACCTTCAATTTTAAGTGACAGCCATATTGGATAAAGTAGTCTTGGTTGTAAGTCCTTGCTTTTCTTCTCCCACCCCCCACTTTTAATTGAATATATTGGGGTGATACTAGTTAACAGTATATGCAGGTTTGAGGTGCACAATTTCACAACACATCATTTCTACACTGTATTATGTGTTCATCACCCAAAGTAAAGTCTCCTTCCATTAGTAGGTCCTTGATTTTTATCACTTTGACTATTTCATGCAAGTCTTCTGGTTTGAAGTTTTTGTGTTGAGAAATCATCTGACAGCCTTATGGGAACTCCTTTGTAGGTTAACTAATTGCTTCTCTCTTGCTAATTTTAAGATTCTCCCTTTGTCTTCAACCTTTAGCATTTTAATTATGATGTGTTGTGATATGGGAGTCTTTGAGTTTATCTTTATTGGAACTCTCTGTGCTTCCTGAACTGTTTGACTTCTTCCTTCACCAGGTTAGGAAAGTTTTCAGCCATTATTTCTTTAAACAGGTTCTCTGTTCCTTGCTCATTCTCTTCTTTTGGTACCTGTACAATGTGGATGTAGTTAAGCTTGATGTTGTCCCTTAGGTCCCTTGAACTTTCGTAATTATTTTAAAATTTCTCTTCTTTCTGATGCTCTGCTTCGGCGCTTACTGTTGTCCTCTAAATCACTGATTTGATCCTCTGCTTCATTTAACCTGCTGTTGATTCCTTCTAGTGCATTCTTCATTTCAGATATTGTATTCATTTCTGACTGATTCTTTTTTATGAATTCTATGTTCTTTTTTAATGCTTACTCTCTCTTTGTTGAAGTTCTCACTAAAATCATTCATTCTTCCCCTAAGGTCTTTGAACATTCTTATAACCATTATCATAAACTCTGTATCTGGCTTCTTTGGTTGATTCCATTTCATTTACTTCTTTTCTGGGGGATTTCTCTTGTTGTTACATTATGGGACTTATTTCTTTGTCTCCCCATTTTGTCTTTGTGTATTAGGTAGATATGCTGTGACTCAGAGTCTTGTTATGTTCACTTTATGATGTAGGTTTCTTGTTGGGCTCAGTGACACATTCTTCCAGATCAGCTGAGCTTGTTACCTGAGGAATGTTTCCTGTGGGTTATGTGCACTCTTCTATTTTCATTGAGTCTTAAATGCTTTTGGCTTTTTATGGGTGAAGTTAACCCTTCAGGCTGACTGACTGTGAGGATAAATCTCAGCTACTGTGTATGAGTCGCTGTGCAGAGGCTTCCCCCGAAGGTGGATTTGTTCTCAGCATCGTCTGGTGCCTGCCAGAATCTCCCTCTTGGTGTGCCATTTGTGCGGCTAGTTGGGTCAAGCTCTGGTATGGTATGAGGCCATCACTGGTTGTGTTGGCTGTGGATCCACTTTGGGTGGATTCAGATACAGGTCAACATCAGACATTGTGTTTAACTGGTCTTGGGCTACCTATCTGGAGCTACTACCCTATTCACTGTTTGTGGCTGCATCTACTGGGCCTGGATATGTGTGGGAGGTGCTGATATGTGTACAAGGGTTAGCTTCTTCCAGCTTAGAGCTGGGGCAGATCTATAAAAGGTCTGAGGCTCCCCGAGGTCCGCTTCCACCTGCTAGCTACTCTGCCCCCTGGCCCCCCACCAAGGTTACCTGGTCTTCCTCCAGAGCCTTCCAAATAAAGAATGCAGAGTTGGCTCAGGCTGGCTGTGACCCACAGACCCTTCTGTTTGAGGACTCGGTAGGGTTGGGTGACTGGGGTCAGGAGATCAGGGCTAGTGGATCCCCTACTTGGGAGCCATGCAGTCGGGCACTCAATGAGGGAAAAGTGGCCCAGAGCCTAACCACTCAGTCTCTGCCAAAGACGCCAACCCTAGCTCTTCCAGGAAGAGCATGCTGCAGTTTTAGGTTGGGTGCAGCCAGCCATCCCCTCTGCTGGAGCAAGCTCAGCAGGGCCGATCTACCAGGACTGGGGAGGACATGTCTAAAGAGTCTCCCATTAGGATGTGCTGGGCAAACCCACAGGAGGGGGACAAGTAATTTTTCCTGGTCCCAGACAATAGCCTCTGAGACAGACACACTCTGAATGACCCAGATCTGAGCAGTACTCCATTGCCCCTGCAGAAATGAGCTCTGCAGAGTGTGGCCACTGGGACTTAGAAGGACAAATCCAAACAATCTCCCATTGGGGGTGGTGCCAGCAAGCCTGTAGGAGTGGGGTGGTCACTTCTTCTCCTTCCAAGTATAGCATGGCCTGAGCTCAGAGGGGAGGTAGGAGCGTCCCCACCCCCTCAGGATCTAGCCACACAATCCACTACCCACCTGAGAGATTCCCAGTTAAAAGCTTCCTCAGGAGATACACTCTGAAAGACTCAGCTCTGCATGCCACTCTTACCCCAACTAATAATTAAACTCATCAGGGTGGGGCCACAGAGTGGAAGGGCAGGCCAGGTTAATTTAACAGGATGCTTGAGGTAGGGAAGATTGGTCTCCTTTCCAAAGCTACACAGTTCAATCGCTGCCTAAGTCCCTGCCAAGAGCTTCTCCAGAAAAAGAGCACACCAAAGATACCTGCTGGCTGCAGTCAGCAGACCCCTCTGCAGTACCCAAGCACAGCATAGTGGTGTCACCTATAGTTGTAGGACCAGGCACTGCACTCCCCACGCTTGTGCAGTAATAATAAGAGTGTTCAACCCTGGGATGGTGGATTCTGGGTCTCTAGCAGACTCTCTTCTTTCTCAGGTGGACTGCACTGATTATCATAACCAGATGCTAGTGGGGTCCTCTTCCCATCTCCATTGCTCTGTGTTGAGAATCCCTGCCTGGGGTAGAGATTCCACACTCCTGGGTTGGGGGGCAGGAGTTTTGCAGCCAAGATATCCCTCCAGCTTCTCAGCCGCCACACATAGGTGCAGGGGCCAGCCCTTTCTAAATCTTTGTGCTTCTTACCAGTCTTTATGTGGGTTCTGTAAATCCTTGGTTGCAGTACAGTGATACCTCGGGACTCATTGTTAATTCGTTTCAGAACTTGTGAAGAGTGCCAAAACTGCTGAGTACCTAACATGACAAGTGATGAAGCACTTTCTCTTGCGGGGCAGCATTGTGACTCATACAAGTTCTAGCAAGTGTGATGAGTCCTGAGCAAGTGCCGAGTGCCGAAACATTTTTTCTTGTCAAAATGCAGTGAGTACAGAGTTTAATGAGTTCTGAAGCTGACAAGTACCCAAGTATGACTGTGTTTTAGTTCAGCTGGTATTGTTGGTTATTCAGGTTGATTGCACTATAATTTACCTGTAAAACATTTTGGCACTGGGAACAGGTGAGTTTAGCTTCCAGCTACTCTGCAGCCTTGGAATCCTAGGTAGTTTCTTTTTACTGAATTTTTTCCTGGTTATTTTATCAGTTTTAACCTCCTTTCTCATTTCTTTGTTTAGTATAATACAGACACACTCCAGCTTTTCTGTGTTTTTAGTCATTCAATCATATGATTACCCTATTTTATCAATGTACTATTTATATGCATAATATTTAAGTCATACATTCATTTTAAAACAAGTAGCAATACATTAAATCATGTATTTTATCTGACATTTTTCTAGACTCTCCTGAGGGCATACTTATGTATTTTAGAGAGAGGGAAGGGAAGGAGAGAAAGAGGGAGAGAAACATCGATGAGAGAG
This sequence comes from Tonatia bakeri, assembly GCA_004024845.1. Classification (NCBI taxonomy): domain Eukaryota; kingdom Metazoa; phylum Chordata; class Mammalia; order Chiroptera; family Phyllostomidae; genus Tonatia; species Tonatia bakeri. The sequence continues at coordinate 13,639 of PVIA01017586.1, forward strand.
GGAAACATCAGTCAGTTGCCTCTCATGTGCATCCTGAACAGGGACCAAACCCCTCAACCTAGGCGTGTGCCCTGACTGAGAATCACTCAGGACCTTTCATCATAAGATAAACCTAAATCAACTGAGCCACACCTGTTGGGGCTACCTGCCTTTTTTTTTAAGTTTTATTTACTGTATTTATTGGAGTGATATTACTTTAAAAATTATATAGGTTTAAGGTGTATAATTCTGTAATATATCATCTGTATATTATATTATGTGTTTACCTCCCCATCAAGTCTTCTTCCATCATCATTTATCCCCCCTCTACCACCTTCCTGTGTTACTCTCCGTCCCCGCTTACCTACCTTAGCAGTTGAAACCATTATCATTGGTTTGAAGTTGATGTAGGAATACTAATCTGGAAGTTTACCTTGCCCAGGATGGGATTCCAGGAAAGGCAATATTTGAGGTAGTGTTACTCAGCACTTATCAAAAGAAAAATAAGTTGTTTGTTGAGTAAAATTGAAGTTCATCATAGCAAATTTCTTTTTATTTTTCACCTGTAAATCAAACATTAATATCATGGCATCCTTGAATCATTATTGTACTAATGAATTGAAATATTTCTGTAATCTATGCTATTTATGTAATAGGCATTATGGACTGCTTATATTATAGCCAGTCTACTTTACAATGATAGGTGCTTTAAAAATTTTATTTTGAAATAATTTCAAACTTTCAGCCTCTGGTGTACTATATTATAGATATTTGTGTATTCATCTGCTTCCCTCAAAACTTTGATTTCTTAGCTTTCTCATTCTCTCGATTGTATTCATTACATACTATGAACCCAATGCATAAAACAATGCACTCATTATTTGCAAGCCTGTAAATTGAAGTCCTTAAGTTTCAGCAGTGTTTTTGCTCTAATGCGTTTACTGATACCCCAACAATCTCACCTCCTAATTGTATAGCTTTCCTAACTGGTAATGAAAATGATTTTGAAATGGCTATTTTAAACCTCCTACAGAGTTATATAATTTGTCATTTTAGTAACATCTAGTGTTGCTCTAGTTATTTTACTATGGTCTTATTTAGTATGTCAGTAATATACCTTATATGATATGAATTAAGTTAAATTTCACTAGTGTTTTTTTGTCATTCAATCATGACACTTTAAGTATGTGAAATCTCAAAGATCTGAACACTAGTTCCATTAGCAAGAATAAATGGTAACATTAAAGAGTTTAAATGTAGAGTTTTCAATAAAGATAATTTGGTTAGATTGTTATTTTCTAATGGAAACAAGAGTGTCATTTATTAATTTATATGAGACAGGAGATATCCTAAAGTATCTGTAATATGTAAGTTCCTTATTTATGATACTCCTTTTTTGATATCTAGTACTTATAAAGTCAAATAAATAATCAGAAAGTTCCTTTTGATGGAAAACAGTATGGAACTTCCTCAGAAAATTAAAAATGGATCTGCCTTTTGACCCAGCAACTCCACTGCTAGGACTATACCCTAAGAATCCTAAAACACCAATCCAAAAGAACCTTTGCACCCCAATGTTCATAGCAGCACAATTTACAATAGCTAAGTGCTGGAAGCAACCTAGATGTCCATCAGTAAATGAATGG
>PVIA01017587.1:0-15263 GCA_004024845.1 Tonatia bakeri
GGGGGGGGGGGGGGGGAAGATACCGTACGTATCTTAATACTCTCAGTACAGGAAAAAGGGACTGACTGGCTTAGACCTCCCAAATGACCAGGACGGGCTGCAGCTCCAAGTGCGGTCACTTGCTGAGCCTGAGGCAGACAGTGAGCACAGCGCCCGTCAGCCTGACTTCTCAGCAAGGCCGGTCCAACGACACAGGGAGAGCGAGGGCTTGCGGCTGGGAGGGCGGCGCAGGCAGCAAGGCCTGCCCCTTCGCACAACCACACCAAACTACAGCCGGCCTTGGTCGACGAGGCTCATCGGGTGGGTGTGGTTCTGTGAACCTGGGGGGTGCTGGCTCAATTCCTGGTCGGGGCACAGGCTGCGTTGTGGACCAGGTTCCCAGTGGGGGGTCACTTGAGAGGCAACCACACATGATGTTTCTATCCCTCACTTTCTCCCTCCCTTCCCTTCTTTCTAGAAATAGATAAATCTTTAAGAAAAAAATTATAACTAAAAAATAGAACAACCCTCACTTAGAACCATCAGAAACCGAGTTGAGTGGAAGTCTGACAACTACAGAATTAAAGAAACCACATCCATCCAGACTGGTAGGAGGGGCAGAGACAAGGAATGGGCTAGTTTCTCACCAAGTGTGGTGGATAAAAATTCAGGAGGGGTATCTCGGGAGTGAGGAGTCCCAGCCTCATAATAGGAGCCCCAGCCCAGGGTTCCCATGTCAGGGAGATAAGCCCCTACAACTTCTGGCTTCAAAAACCAATGGGGATTGAGTTGGTAGAAGAAGCTTCTGGAGCCCCAAGCAGTTCCTCTTAAAGAACCCACCTACTCAGCTACTCCCTCTGCACCGGTGGTACACAGGGAGAGACTCCAGTGTCTGGTAGCAAGGTGAGCAGAGGCCACTGTCTCTGTGCTAAGCCCCCCAGGGCCGCAGGCTGACGCCATATCCGAGACGCCATCAACCTGGCTGACACTGTCTGACCCCCCTAGGAGATGCAGCCATATCTTACATTACAGAAACTTAAGAATAAATTTCAGAGGTGGAGCAGGAAGGAGAAGCAGACCTACAGGTGTAACAAATGTGCAAATGAATGCAAGTTAAGAGTTTATATAGGTAGTATCTCTTTCAAGACCTATATAGAGTCATAGACGGCAAAAGAAACATTCTCCTTTTCCTAGGAAAACTACACTTCAGGGCACCGAAGTGCAATAATGAAACGACCCCACAAACACACGCTGCTCGCTCTGACCCAACACTCGCGAGCGAAGACCATTCTGCTCTTCTGACCCTGCTCTCGCGGCCGACGAGCTCCGGCAGAGGTCACTGCCGCCACAGAGACTCGGCGCGGCTCAGCTCTGCACCTTCCAGTTGCTCCTCTCGGAAGGGACACAGAGGAAACAAAGGAGGAAAAATCCCCAATAAATCTACAACTCTCCTTCTGCAAAACCATGAGTCAGAGAAATCCTGCAGGCTCCACGCGACACCGAGGTTCGGCCGCAGCCACAGGACCAGCAGGGCGGCGAGAGAAGCTCTGCAGGTGCGGCTGGGGGGCCCAGGATTTCTGGGGACACTGGGGGTAGCAGTCCAGGGACCGAAAGTAAATCTCCACTCTCAGAAGGGAACCTCATTCCTCGTGTAAAGCACTGTTAGTAGGACTGAGACCGAACAGGGGACAACACAGAGGTGACGGGAGGAAAGAAGGTGGAAAGTCCCTGGGGGGCTTGGAGGTGACAACAGCTCAAAAAGCGCCACCTTCCAAAGGGGAAACACATGCCGCCCCAGAGGCAGGGCCGTGCTCCTTCAAAAGCACACTCCAGGGGGAACTGGCGAGAGATCGGCCAGCATCAGGAATGCCTCAGTAACTCTGGGCAGCCGGGCAAAATGATCAAATCACTGACACGGAGGGAAAGATTCGGGCTGGCAGCTGACTTTTCCACGAGAACATTCCATGACTAAAGAGGCTGGAGGACAAAGAGAGTCTGAGTCAAGGATTTTCACACAGAAAGGTACAGCTGTGGACCTGCGAGGATTCAAGGGTTACTGTCTCCTGGCCCTGTGCAGGTCGGTCCTCAAACCCTTTCTGAGGGACCTGGTAGAAGACACCCCCAAAATGACAGTGGGAAGAACTACGAAAGGACTGGAAATAGGCAAAAAATGCAAGACAAATGAAAGGTGCAAGAACAAAATGTAGAAATGAAACAATTTACAAAAACGAGAGAAAAAGGGAGCAGGTTGGCCTCGTCTGTCATCGCCGGAGGTCACAGATGACAAATCGGGTCGAGAACCGAAAGCACACGCAGGAGTGCCGGAAAAGGTAAGTGCAAAGAAAGACGGTACTAGTGACATTAGGTAACAGGGGAGAAGAGAAGATACACATTAATTACGGCAGGAGATCAATAGACTATCTGTTGAAAGCAGGGACTACGAGTATTTCACAAAGGAAAAACTGTAACTATCAGAACAAAAAATATAAACTTTTCTAAGCGCTAAAAACACAACAAAAAGCAGACTAACACACGGAAGTGTGAAGGGGGGTCACACAGGCTGCCTTAACCACAAAGTGTCTCCCTGACCACTCTGGCCTGTCACGTGGCAGCTCCCTTCAAAGTAGCTGGAAATTTCACTGGTGACAGAAGAAAACACAGATTTTCTAGATACTTCAGGGATTTCTAAAGTGCCAAACTTTCAAATCCAGTTATTTTCAAATGATTACCGATAAATAAGAGTCACCGATGTAAGTTGTTGCTGATAAAGCTTTTAAATCTACTTCAGGGTCCCGTGACTGCTTTGCCAGAAGCGAGTGGAGCTACCCCGCACCCACGAACAAAAGAACCCGCCGTCAAAGTCTGCGAGTCGGCTTCCCGAGCCACGACGAGGGACAGCCAGTGACGTCTCAGAACTACAGGACGCCAACACCTCGCTCCCTCAAGGTCTCCTTGCTGAAGCAGAGAACTCACAGCCAAGAGCAGCCTGGCAGCCTCCATTCGCTTACCAGCCAACCAGGGGCCCTGGCGGTCTTTGACATTTATGACATCAACCAAAGTCTGTTCATTTTTTCCCACCAAAGCGAGGGCTTCGGACACATATTTGTGTTTTACTAGTCCAGTCTCGGTGCCTCAGAATGTCTGGCACACAGACGCTGAACAATTATTTGCTGAATGAGTAAACAGACTGCAATTTTAAAAAGTTTTAAATGAACTGTTTCAGTAAAAACACTCTGGTCCTAGGATCCTTTAAGAAGGCATCGTTAAGGTCCCCCCATTCACTCCACCGGAGCGAGCCCCTCAGGCTGCAGCTGACAACGAACGGGGCGCACGGGAGCCGGCGTCCACTGTGCGCCCAGCATCTGCCGACAGGGGGACGCTCGCCCGCTGCCGACGGGACGCTCTCTGGTCGGGCACACGGCATGCACGTGGTCTCGGACCCTGCCGGGGACCCGGGCTCTCACCTGTTCTTGTTGAACTGGATGGCGAAGTCGGTCATGTGCTGCAGCGCCTTGTTGGTGAAGCTCATCTCCATGTAGACGTGCCCCTGGCGGTGGGTGAAGGTCCCGGAGATCTCCAGGCCTTTAGCCTTCACCGCGGGCAGCCATACCTGCAACGCAGTGCAAAGCCCGATGGGACCAGGCAAGAAGCACCGCGACACCCGTTGTTTGTGAATAAAGATGAAATTAAAATTTCAGTTCCTTAAGGCAGTTATGGTGATTCTGTTAGCGGCTTTGGTGCAAGGCTTAAAAGGGAAGAAACTGAATTTACTAATGAAAATGCAGGCCTGTGATCTTTGAGGGCTTTTTTACCAATGTAAAACTAGATTCAATAATCTCCTCAAGGGCAAGGGCTATGTCCTATGTGTACTTCTAACTCTCGCTACAGTTTCCAGTAAACAGTAAATAATAAGCACTCGGTGTTGCCTAAATAGTCTCACTACCCACTTTGTCTACACGACTCATCCATCAGCCACCCCCGGGCCCGAGCCACAGGAAATCTGATGCGGTTCACCCCTTTGCACCTCCCGGTGAGCACGACCGCCGGCAGCGCTGAGGCTAACACGGCGCTGGACACTGACCTGGAAGCCACGCCACCTGGGGCAGGCACTCCCGAGTCCCCGTGCGGCACCCACGGAAAGGGGACAGAGGGACGGAGAGTGAGAACGCTCCTCCTCTAGCTGCATTTCCTCTTGCTGCCACACTGCACATCAGTGCTGACAGACTGGCAGTATTTCTCAACACGAGAACAAAACGCAAATACTCGGTGCTGCCAGCTGTGAGTCTCACCATAAAAACAGTTCATGGAGACGGAGCAGCGCTTCCTACCGCTGTGCTGGAGGACACCTGTGGTCTGCCTCCGAAACCCTCCAGAACAAGGGCTCAGACCTTGAGTCTGTGATCGGTGAGAGCAGCACACACACGAGAAGCTAAGTGACCTGGGCCCTGCCCGCTGAGGAAGAGCAGCCCTACTCACAGCCTTCGGAGCCACGTGTCCGCCGGGCGCCAGGCCCATCCCCGTGGACAGCTCGAACAGGTCGCTCAGGCCGCTGCTGGCCGCGGCGGGGGTAGGGGAGGGCGCGAAGGCCGCGGGCACCGAGGAGGGGATGAAGGACTGCCCCACCTGCGGGAAGAGTGGGGGTGGGGGGGTCAGGGAGAAGAGATCAACAGGCCTCAGAATAGCTACACATATTTTAGAAGTACTGATAAACCAATGAGAACACACCACAATTACACTACTGTAGGCACTGAATTAGTATATTTGTCCTTTCAATCATCACTGACACTAAAATACCTAAGCACTACATCCAAGTTCTATCAGGAGAGTAATCAGGAGGATTAGGAACACAGTGATCCGAGGTGTTTAATCTGTTTCCAATTTTAGCTTCCATGATTCTGTGCAAAAGGCCTACGAGCACCCGAGCACGGGAAGTGCGTGTCCACAGCACGGAGGAGAGGCCTCCCCAGACAGCAGGCCCTCCCCACTCGGCCCAGGCCCACTCCCGTTCGGGCATGAATACCCAGCAGGAAACTCTTCTGGGGAGAAGGACAGCACACCCCCGGACTCACTCACAAGGAGAGTCTCAGCCACTGGCTCTGTCAAGCTTTCTAGGTGATGCCAGAGAACAAACGCACCCCCCAGTCACGACGGGAGGTTCCCCTCAGCTTGTCAACGTCAGGAAAACTAAGCGGGCCGCACCCACCAGAGCGCCAGTCCCTACAGACGCGCCTGCACCACACGCGTGCGTGACCCAGAGGCTCCGCGCAGCCCACGCGGCGCTCTGCTGGTCATCACGCTCTAGACGCGTCCGGCGGGCAGCGCTGCGGGCGGCGGCGGCGGCTAGTCTGAGAACATGCGCACAGGAGAGGCGTCAACCGGGGCAGCGCATCCCGTGGGGGGAAAACGGAAGGCACTTACTGCCGGACTTCCTCCAATGCCCCCGCCAAGGTCACTGCCAAGCTGAAAGAGAGAAAGGAGAGAGAGGAGAGAGAGGTAGAGTTCATTTAACTAAGCACTGGATGTCCACACAGAATCTGTAAATCGCTCTACCGAGGTGCTGGGAATACACGCTACTCAACTTGTCTCCCGAAGCTGAAAGAAACTCTGGGCTGCACAGAAATACTCCCTAAGGAGACCAAGCAGTGGCAGTGATGGTGTGCGGGCGTTTCGAGAAAACCTGGAGCAAAGGTGGAGCCGGGACCCCGAGGGGATGTTTCGATTCCATCTTTCCGCTGGGGCACACAGGCACAAACCCAAGCAGAATTTAAGAATTTTCATATTCCAAGAAGCTCTACCTTCAAGCTGTTGTATTTTGCATTTTTTTTCCTCTAAAAGAAAATTTAAGGGAGAAAAAAGAAAAGCAAAGCAAACTAAAGTGTACTTTGACCCACAGGACCGGCTGCCCACTGAGAAGGAGGGAACCAGACCACTGCGTTACAGTTTCAGCTTCAACAGTTACAGGTAGAATGAGAGTGATTTCCAGAGTTTAGAACTTTCCTAAGAAAGCACACAGCTGGGACAGGAAGACATCCTACGGGGGGGGGGGGGGGGGGGGGGGGGGGGGGGTGGGGGGGGTGTGGGAAGGCAGGCAGTGCTTTAAATCTCTCTCGCAGTCAACACTGCCATGGAGGACTACTGTGGTTTGCTCGGGGCAGACCCTCTAACGGACACTAGCTACTGGAGAAGCAGCCTGATTTAAGACGAGCCGGTGACAGGAGAGGAACTCTGCGTGGGCTCAGTGGTCTCGGTCGTGCCTCTGCTCCCCTCAGGGCTCTCAGGCGTCATCACCCAGAAGCCAGTCTTCCGGGAGGACTAGAGCTGAAACTAGCGGGTGTGAGGAAGCGGGAAACACACACGAGCGTGCGCGCGCACACAGCTGACGGTGCTCTTTAAAAAGCAAAAAAAAAAAACACCCTTTTTTGCTATAGTTCCACCTTTGCTTCCTCCTTAGTTCTCAACGTGCATCTAAAATTCCTCTTCGCATCACCAAATGCCTGTGTCTGCTGACAAAGCAAGGCCCCCTCTGCTGTCTGTCACTCAGCGGTGGACACCTGGACGTCTCTGTGCTGTGGTCCTGCTGGAACACCCTGTGTGCTCTTCAGGGTCTGGGAAAGAGGGTGTGTCTTCTTAGGGAACAGATGCAGAAAACGAGGAGGCCAGAACCTAACAACAACCTACACTGAAAAATATTCAGACCTGACAAAATTCTGTTTCCACCAGGACAGAAAACAACCCAGGCAGGTGCTTCTAACACATTAGTAAGCATATCCTACGCTACCGAGTCCGCCAAACCTCTCCAGAGTCCGGTTCCTGGACACTCCTCAGTGGTTAGACGTGGGACAAAAATCACATGCATAAATAAATAAAAGGGTCATCACAGATGACAATCTGAATAACTGGAAGAGTATAAGAGCAAAAAAGGAATCACACACCTGCTTTCTCCCTGGCTCCAGAACAGCTGCGCACACCTACTGCGTGCCGTCTCAGAAGCACGGATCCCTCCCCCACACACGAGTGCCGGTGCGGTGCTCCCTGGGCACAGGGCGCTACTGGAAACACAACGGGGGCGCACACACGAGCAAAGCCCATGCCCTGCCCATGGGCAGGAGGAGTCGGACACGAACGCCAGGCCACACAGAACACACTGCAGCAGGAGAGGGGAGCTGTGAAGGGACGAGCCCCTTCTGCTCGAGGTAATGAAAGGAAGCTTCAAAAAGGTGGCAGTATGGGATTATAGAAAGCAAAAATGGGGTTATTTCTCAAGTAGCATGAACAAAGGCTAAAAAAAAAAATCCCACAAATAGCCCTGGCTGGTGTAGCTCAGTGGAATGAGTGCTGGCCTGTGAATCAAAGGGTCACTGGTTCTGTTCCCAGTCAGGGCACTTGCCTGGGCTGCGGGCCAGGTCTCCATTTGGGGGCACATGAGAGGCAACCACAAGTTGGTGTTTCTCTCCCTCTCTTTCTTTCTCCCTTCCCCTCTGTCTAAAAATAAATAAAATCTTTTAAAAGAAGAAAAAACAAAACAAGTTAAACCACAATCAAGAAGGAGTGTAGTTCAATTAAACCAGAGCGCAGGACAGCTGCGCGGAGCGTGGGGCGGGAGAGCCGTGGCCAACGAGGCTACAGAGGCCGGCTGGTCGTGGGATGTCTTCAGTTATTTTTTCCTTCATACAAACCTGGACGCTTCTCAGATTAAAATTCAAGCTTTCTAAGAGTACTAATACCTACTTCAATTGTGTTTCGTTAACTATGGTTTTCAACTTTACATACACAATGCGACCAAACGCCTGTGTTTTCGGGGGGTGGTGGTGGGATGGTTAGGAATTAAAAACTAGCGACGCCCGAGTCTTGCCCCAGGGACAGTGGCTGCACTGCTCTAGGTGCGGCCTGGGCATCAGAACTCCGAAAAGCTCCCCTAGTCCTTCTCCTGTACACATGAGGCTGAAAACAGTGCCCCAGAGAATGAACTATTATTCCAACTCAAGACTCGTCTGTTCAGAAGTGACTCTGGAGCCGACTCTTAAATGGAAATGAAGTGAGGCCCCGGCTGGCGTGGCTCAGCGCAAGGAGCGCCAGCCTGCGAACGGAAAGGTCGCTGGTTCGGGGCGTGCGAGAGGCAGCCGATGGATGCATCTCTCAACCAGCAATGTTTCCCTCCCTCTTTCTTCCCTTCCTTTCCTTCTCTCTAGAAATAAATAAATAAAACCCTTTCTAAGGAAGAGGAGGATGCAGAATGTCTCACTGGCCCTGATGCTCTGATCTGGCTTCAGGACTTCTGGGTGGGCTCACTCCTTCCTCATCCCCACAAGCGCTACCCCTGCTTTCTGGCCAGGCTTACCACCCAGACTGCAGAGGGACAGACTCTCACGGGCCTGGCTGGCACTCACTGGCAAGAAGGAAAAAACACGCTGGAAGTGAAACAGCAGTTTTTCTCAAATATGTTAAATTCAGTAAAAGATCTTGAGAAAAGGCCCTCACCGGTGGTGTTGAGGCCAAAGAAATTAAGCCCAATTACAGCCCTTATTTTCCCAGTTATCACTCTTACTGCCTGTGAGAATTACATAAACATTGTCCTCGCCGGAAAAGGTCTGAGTGTCCTCTCCCCCACTACATGCCGCTCGTCAATTTAATTTAAAACCGAGGGAGAAACCAAAAAGAAATCCTGATATTCATTTATGTTCTGTACAGCAGATACAACTCAGCTAGAATCAGGGGCTCTGATCTTACAGGGCAGGATCATCCAGGGCTATCAGAGACATGTAGCCAGAAACATAAAGGTTCACCTAACCACGCTATGTCCAGAGAGCAAAGGGACAGGAAAATTTCAATGTTTTCTAACTGGCGGAACTAAAGTTCTTCCAGCACTGTTCCTCCTGACTGAAAAAGAGTCTGAGGAAGGTCGCTACCCTCCCCTCTGCAAATGTGACAAAGACGGCATCACTCACAGTGATGGCGTGACTGGCTAACAGAGAGATGTCAGCTAGGACTGAGAGCCAATGGCCCAGTGCGTGGCTTCTCCTCATCTCCTGTGACAAGCAGAACGGTGCAGGTGCTAATCGGGGGAAAAAGGAAAAGAAAAACTAGAAAGCTGAACAAAACCCAGGAAAGTTTCATGGGACCTGAGCCAGCCATTATTACCCATCTCCGCCGGTTGCTGGTACCACCTGGAGTCCGACCAGGCTAATCTGCTTGGTGACACTCACTGAGGCAGCGCACAACATCAGTCCCTCTGGGGTTTGTGAACACACTGTGCTCTCTGCTACCCAGCGAGCCGGTGCGAGACAGGGGTGCAGGCGTGGGTGTGCGGGGCACGGCTTCACTCCCAACCTCAGACGTCCAGATGCCGTGTTTAAGGGTCTCTCGAAGCTGTCCACTTCCCACTGCCCCCGCTGCCTTGCTCAGACTCCCACGTTCTCTATGAGGGGAATATGTCAACTCCAGGCCGACTAAATCGGGATACGAGAAGATGATGGAAGGCAAAGTGCCAATTTCAGGGAAAGAATGTTTCAGATGCTGACAACTGAGAATTTTCCTGAAGATCTGCAGCTGATAACCAAGCCCAAAGTTTCTGTTGGGAGAAGCTCCCTAGCTCCCAGTCTACACCATGGCGGTCGGGGTCATTACATGGCACAGAGAACAACGTACATCTGGCCGCTTCACTGTGCCTGAGGAGGCGCTGAACGGGGCCCCGCACTGAGCTACGCAGCAGTGTCCTTGCAGTAACACTGCTTCAGTGCGCGGGGGGAAGGCAACTCGGCACGACCTGGGAGCCGGGCGCTTCCTCGTGGCCGCGTGAGCTCTGCGGTGCAGCCAGGACGACCGCGTTCGGGGCTGAGCTTCACGCAGCTCAGGGTCAGCGGGACGCCCGAAGGCGCGGCCCTTCGTCCCACTGCAAGTGTGTCACAACAGCAGGACCACACGGCGGAACGCAGGGCTGAAGCTCTACACGGACAAGTCTGTCCGGCTCCAGGAAAAGAGAAAACCGTTTACAGTTAAAGTTTGTGAACTGAGACGGCCACTGAGCAGACAAAAAAAGAAAACCCCGGAAATGATCGCAAGGACTGGTCTGGATTAGCACCTGCGAGGCTCATCTGATCAGTCCCAAGCACCTTCTAAGACCCTGGAGCTCTCCAAGCATCTGAAGACATTCTCCTGACTAGCAAGAGGCGCCGATCTTAGGCTCAGACACTTCTGTGCTCCTGTGCAGCCACCCGACGTTTCCAGCTTTGATCTGACTGAAAGGGGTCTGGGGACCGCTTCCGAGTCAAACCAGAGTGATGTAAAAACAGTACAACGGTTCCATCGCAGACAAGACTGACACCCAAACCCTGCTGCTGTCAAAAACACCAATCTGTGTTTTTTCCAAGTGGGGCATTAGGGTTTTAGATTTCAGAAGGCACAAACCATTTCCTAGGTGAAAGTATGATTTTCTGCTGTTGGGCTGCAAATTTTAATTGACCTTCAAAAGGCTGTTTGTTCTAAAAGGCATTATAAACTATAATCAAACTGCTGGAAAGAACCTGTAACCACGCAAAAGCTATTAAACTGATGGCTGAGGACATGCAGAATAGCATACATTAATTTGTATCATACAAAACTATCAGAATATTCAACTTTAGGGACAAGGGCTTATACAAGCAGAAAAGTAGGAGGATGTTTAACAGATGACTTCCTGAGATGGAACAGAACAGTGTGACAGAGTCCTTGGAATGGTCACTGCCGGTCTCCCAAGCCAGACAGAACTTAGAGTCGACTGTGGGGAAGATCCACGAGACGCTCTGCGCCGTCTCATCCTCCTCTGCGGCAGCACCTGCCGCCTGCCCGCACCGGGGGGCAAGGAGGGCCACAGCTGTGCACACGCGAAACACAGAGTTCATTCTCGTGTCACCGTGTATTAGTTATGGCATCATTTTCCACGTGAACAACTGATGCTGGCCACACCCTGCATACTGTTTGTCAGCTGCCTCCCCCACTTAGAACAAAAGCTTGTCAGGACTCACAACTATATTCCCAGTACACAGAACAGAGCCTGACATAGAATATTTATTGAATAAATGACTGATCTCCTAACCATATAAATAGGACTATTGGAAACACTGCTTCTTAGGCAGGTAACTCTGAAATGAACCCTTCTACTGGAGAAAACAGACAGAAGGCCGACAGAAGTGTTTCATCAACTGGTCAGAGTGCCATATCTGTGTCGACCTTGCCAACACCATGAACAGACCCAACGCGGGGAAAAGGACACCCCTCCCAGGCCAGAGCCCTTTCTGGGGAAGAAATGTATCATCTGAGTCGTTTCGACAGCCAGTTTTCAGCAGAGGAATGCCCTGCACATTATTTATTTGCCCTGACAGTACTAGTGCTTTGTATCACAACTCACCGCCGCACCGGCAGGAAGATGTGATTCCGTGGCTCCACTTTAAAGAGGGTAAGACGCTGCAAGACAGATAATACGAACTTCCCTAGTCCCTCTTCCTATGGATAAATGCCCTTGCACAATCCTCTTCCAACTTCCACGTGCCTCCTAGTATCACGCTAGCCCAAACTCTCACACCCAGGACACCTGGGAGGCAAGGCACAGCGGCCCAGGGCAAACCAACCTTGTGTGTTACATTAAACACCCGGGCAACTTCATATTCTAAGCCTTGATACATCAGTGTTTAGTCTGTTTACACTACTCACCATCAAGTAAGACTGGCATTGTGAGATAATGAGCCAAATTTATTCTGCAGCTTCAAATGCACCCTGCACCACACTGTGTACTCCAGGGACTGGGTACCCCAGTTTGAGAAGGACCAGAAGTCAGGTGAGACTGGACTCTATTTCAGGAGATGACCATAACAAATAAACTGGAGAAATCACAGCACAGTGGAAGGCGTATGGACTCTGAAGTTTTGAAAAAATCCTGAATTCAAATTCCAACTCTCATGACTTAACTTGCTATGTGGTCTTTAGTTCTCTGTAAAATGAGGCCCAATACCAATTACTTTGCAGGGTCACTCTGAGGATTAGAAATAATAAAAGTTCTGCCCTGGCCAATGTGTCTCAATTGGCTGAAGCGTCATCCCATAAACCAAAAGGTCCTGGGTTTGATTCCCAGTCAAGAGCACATGACTGGGCTGTGGGATTCAGTGTTTCTCTCTCACATCAATGCATCGCTCCCTTCGTCTCTAAAATCAAGGATTTTTTATCCTTGGGTGAGGATAAAAAAAAAAGTGGTTGGAGAAGTCACCCGAAAGAGTTTACCAGGCAGAAGTGGCCACTTACAAAGGTGTTTCCACAACACCACCACTTAAGCTCTGAAATCACTGCAAGGCTGTTCTAGAGGAGAAACATAAAAATGCAAAATTAGCACATACAATGGATTTTGGATGGGCTAAAAAAAACTAAAAAGTATTCCTAAAATAGTGCATGACCTAAAATATCTGAAAGGTAAAAGCCTGTAAGAAACAGAGAGAGAGGTTTTGAAAAGCACACAGTGGGGCCCAGAAAAGGCAGCTTCTCCCTGCTGCACCCCACTGCAGCGAGGCAAGCCGAGAGCACAGTCCTGGCCCCTCACCAGCACGGAGGGCACTCCGGGTAACGCTGCCTTTACGTTTCTGATACAACACGTGATCGGGATGCAATGATTGTGTTAGTGATCCTCACAGATGCCAGAGTCCTTAGCTCATGGTTATCTTTAGAACATGCACGCAAGAGTTACGTACGCAGGCATCAGGTCACCTCACACACTATGAACCAGAAGGGTTTGCACCAGGAAAGTCACACTACCCAGAATGAGCAGTTTCTTAGATTCAGTACCAGAGGCATCAGAAGATATACGCACAGCTTTTAAAACAACCAACAAAGAAAATCCAAGTAATACTCTTGCAAACCTACATCTGAATAGTACACCATCACGTCCTACACACAGAATGGATATAAATTCCATCACCTGAACTCACTCCACATCACGGCAACAGTTAAGTTTATACTAAAAGGAGGAGGAAATCATCTACAGACTTCAAGCAAGAGGACACTGCAGTCCCCGCTCTTCTGCAGGAGATATGTCCCAGATCCCCAGGGGACGCCTGACCCCACACAGTCCTGACCCCTGTGTGGGAGATGCTGCGCTTTTCCTGCATGCACCCTATGATGAAGTTTAATTTGTGAATGAGGCACAGTAAGACACAACAACAATATAGTAGAAAATGGTAAGAATACACGGTCATGTCTTTGGTAATTGAGATGGCAACTCAGTGAGTGACTGACGGTCAGGGTGGACACACAGGACAAGGAGTAGGTCGTATCTGGGCGGGGGGCATGAGATGTCACCCCCCACCCCCCGCTCATATGGTGCATGATGTGAAGCTTACGTATTGTTTATTTCTGAAATGTTCCAGTGAATACTTCTGGACTGCAGCTGCCCATGGGAAGCTGCGACCACGGGCAGGGGAGGGGGACCCGCTGCATTTCCTGAATGACGGATCTAGCAGCAGTCCCAACGTTTCACAGGTGCAGCAGTGACGGAAGAAAGTAAACGAGATCCGACAGGACATGAAAGGGTATGAAAGGGAAAGAGTAAAACCATCTTTAAGATGGAGGAATAGACAACGGGTAGGCAATAAAAAGAACTTAGTTTCTAATTATGGAAAGTGAGAAGGGGCTAAAAAGGACCCTGAAGTGGAGCGATTGAATCTGAACTGGTCAGGTTCAATGTCTGACCATTTGCTGTCTCACCTAAAAGCAAAGCAGGACGGAAACACATCCTGGGGGCAGAACACAGGTGAGGTCAGAGAGGCCTATTTTTGTAGGAGGTGCCAAAGAGGCTTATCGGAATACAGCCAACTCTCCTGTGGAAACCACTGTCTTGGCTTAGAGTTCAACTTTCAACACTTTCACTCCATCTGAAACTTCGCATGGCTCAATGTTCTCAACCTAACCTGTGAAATTAAAACAACTTGGGTGTCTTTTTAAAAACAACAATGATCAGGTCCTCCCAGAACTTCTGTTTAATTGCCCCAGGACTGGGTCCCAACACTAGACAGTATTTTTTAAAATATGGCACTAATTATGCAGTTGGAGCCGAGAACCATGAAGCTTGAAACGAAAGGTCAGCAGCTGCCACACTCCATCAGCAGCGCCCTGCCGCCCCCCTCTCCGGGCGAGGTTCTGTTAGAAGCAGTGGTAAGGCCGCAGCCACAGGCTAGAGGCCTTGCTGACGGTCCCTCTGCACGGAACACTGAGCTGTCACCCAGTGCAGGCGACCACGTAACCCTCCTCCTGCCGTACTTTAAACGGGGGTCTGGGTCAAAGCCTACCACTCCTAGCAGCACTATTCTTCCTAGAGAACAAGAGAGAGACTTTTGACAAAATAAGAGTCTCTTGCCCTCCCTCAGTTAACCTGAGGCACCAGAGGGGCCAGGAGTGTTCCCTACTGCAGGCGAGAGAGGAAGGCGTCCGGGTCAGCCAGCAGGAGCGGTGCGAAGACCAAACTGACGGGGCTCACCGCGGTCGCGGGTACTCCGTGACCTCGCCATGCACACTGCGGCCCGCCAGCCGGGAGCCCGTCAGAGACGCAGACTCGAGGGCCTGGCCCCAGATCACCGAGACGGGGGCCTGCCGTGTGCAGGAGCTCCAGGAGGTCACCTGCACATTACAGTTTGAGAAGACTGATCTGAGGCAGGAATTCACTCAAGAAACGGCACTACTTACACAGACTTAGTGAAAGCCTCAAGGACTGTTTCCCTCTTTACATTAGGTCATTGCACAAGAACAATAAAAACATTTCGAGTGCTGCGGCCGCGTCCACCGCCGCCTGAGAAACTCGTCTTCCTCACAAGCGGACCCAGGCGCCCCTCCCTCACGGTGCTCTCTTAGGAGGGACCTGGTTTTCAAAGGGTCTTCACTCCTCTTCACCTTAATTTCTGGGATGTATTTATACACAGAGTAAGTTAGAGAAAACTGCGTCACACACTCTCTGGCGCTGTAACACCAAGTGTATCATCTTAAAATCAGAAAAAGTGAAAATTTAGAGTTACATAGGAACACTGCTGGGCCCACATAGTAAAGGCTGTATATTTAGAAATCCAGCCCCCCCCCCAAAGAACATCCTTTACAGAAAAGAAAAAGAAAGAAGGCTCATGTGTGACGCTGGCTACTATGGTCTCAGGCAGTTCCAGCAGCTCTCTGTCTGACGCGGTCCTTGGGAGAACCCTAACGTGACTGAACAGCTGTGTAAAATAAGAAGACTAACTGGTTTCAGGGGCCAGCAAGAGCTAATACAAAGCCAAAAAGATATA
>PVIA01017588.1:0-15255 GCA_004024845.1 Tonatia bakeri
AAAGAAAGAAAGAAAGAAAGAAAGAAAGAAAGAAAGAAAGAAAGAAAGAAAGAAAGAAAGAAAGAAAGAAAGAAACTAGGCCACCAACTTACACCATACACCAGAAAACTCAAAATGGATAAAAGACTTAAACATAAGCTGTGAAACCATAAAAATCCTAGAAGAAAACATAGGTAGTAAGATTTCAAATATCTTGCATTGCAATGTGTTTGCCAATATATCTGCTAGGGCAAGGAAAATAAAGAAAAACAAACAAACAAACCAATGAGGCTACACCAAATTAAAAAGCTTCTGCACAACTAAAGAAACCATCATCAAAATGAAAAGAAAATTAACTGTATGGGAAAACATATTTGTCAATGATATATCACACAAGGGTTTAATCTCCAAATTATGTAAAGAACACAAGTGAATCAACAGCAGGAAGGCAAACAATTCAATGAAAAAATGGGAAAAGGACCTGAACAGACACTTTTCCAAAGAGGACATACAGATGGCCAATAGACATATGAAAAGATGCTCAGTGACAGTAATCATCAGAGAAATGCAAACTAAAACCACAATGAGATATCATCTCATGTTTGTCAGAATGGCTATCATCAATAAATCAACAAATAGCAAGTGCTGGCTAGGCTGTGAAGGAAAGGGCACCTACTGCACTGTTGGTGGGAATGCAGACTGGTGCAGCCACTGTGGAAAACAGTATGGAATTTCCTCAAAAAGTTAAAAATGGAACTGCCTTTGAGCCAGTGATTCCCATGCTGGTAATATGCTGAAAGAGTCCCAAAACACCAATTCAAAGAATCTGTACACCTCTATTTTCATAGCGGTGCTATTTACAATAGGCAATATTTGGAAGTAGCATAAGTGCCCATCAGTAGATGAAAGCATTAAAAAACTGATACATCTACACAATGGAATACTATGCAGCAGAAAGAAGAAACTCCTATCCTTTGCAACAACATGCATGGAACTGGAGAGTATTAAGCTAAGTAAAATAAGCCAGGCAGTGAAAGACAAATACCATATGATCTCACTTTTAAGAGAACTATAATGAACTAAATAAACCAATGAGCAAAATATAACCAGAGGTACAGAATCCTGGAACAGACAGGTGTAAGAGGGAAGGTTTAAGGTGGGGACTGATTGAAAGAAGGTGAAGACATTAGTAAGAGAACATATATGAATGTTCCATGGAAATAAACAATGGTGTAGTAATTGACTATGGAATTGGGGGGTGAGCTGGATGGAGGGGGCAAAGCGGGAAAATAGAGACAACTCTAATAGCATAAACAAAAAAAATTAAAAAGAAAACTACAGATTGTTCACACCTGAATTTTTTTGGCACTTGGACATGAGCTTTATTTATTTCCTTTTTTCTCTGGAGTTTCCTCTTTGTTTAGATGTCATTGTGGTTATATCTTTTTGAATGGTTTATTGGAATTAGATAGGGTGCCGACTAAACCCTACCTGTAACTCTCCCAGTAGAACCATAAGTAGTTCAAGGGAACCCAGTTCCTCTGTTTCTGGCATGCTCCAAACAGCAAACAGTGGATTCTATATACATGATCTCTCCTAGCTATACTAATGGTCTTAAGAAACATTTAAGAATGTCTAATTTTACTTTTATTTCCAAACAGAAACAATCATGACGTAGTTCATAAGTCAAACCTTAACAAACTGCTTATTTGCCACCAGAGAATTCATTAGATACAACACATGAATCAGATTTCTTTTTTTGCCCACAAGCATCTCAATTCTTGCCTTCTCTATCAATTATTCAGGCTTGTACTCAGGCTCTAGATAAGTCATGGCACCTAGTTCCTAGTCTAACAGCAATAAAAATAAATAAATAAATAAAAGCTTTCTTCCCTTTCCTTCCAAGAGCTGTAATCAAATCAATAGCCACAACTCTGACTTCCTGGCCTGGGGCTGAGCCAGTCAGAGCAACTAAAAGAATGGCAATGCTCAGGGCTTTGTTATTTTTCATAGAAAGAGATCTCACTATTGATCAGTAATGCAAAGAAAAACTTGTGGCAGGATGGGGGAGTTAATGGAAAGAGATGAGATAAAATCCAGCTGGGCATCCCTGAGGTCATTCTGTGGATAACTGAAGGAAGTTCAAGTGAGAATCCAAAAAAGCAAATAAAAGGACCTCAATTCTGCAAGCACCACACGAAAGATCTGATGATATTGCTGTCTTAGTGTATGTTATTTTTTTTCCACTTGAATTACCTAATGATCAAACATGACACACCTCATGCTTACTAGCCTTTGTTGAGGATATATTCTGAAATTTGCTACTCAGCTAGAGGCTAAAACTGTGTGAATTCTTTACACTTTTGTAGAAGACAATTTTTCAACAGAAGTGTTTCTGTGTGTTGTTACTGCTGTACAGATGTGCCCTGCTTTATGCAATAGGGCTCCATAAAAGTTCCCCAAATTGGATTTTTAAAATCAAATTGTATTTCTTCCCTGCAAGCCAATACAATCACAGAGCAGCTTTATGATTATTTGGACTCATCTGATAGAGGCTTGAAGATTTTTTGCCTGCTTTGAACCCTAGTCCAATATTTAATGACATAAAAAAAGGCTTCTAGCAAAAAGAAAAATTCTATTCCAGAGGACTCCTTTAGAAATAATAACAATGTCAACAGATGCAATATCATTTGGTGGTCACTGCTAATGCATCACACAAGACAGCCTGAATGTATTTGCACATTCAATACTAAAAGTACATTTTAATAGTTTATTTTTATTGTATTTTTCCATTATGATTTATCCCTCTTATACCTTCTTCCACCTCTACCTGCAAATACCACAATGTTTTCCAAGACCATGATGTTTTTTCCTTTTTCACTCTATCTGTCCACCCCCAACTACCCCCTTTCCTGAGAGGTGTCAGCCTTCTCTCTATCTATGACTCTGTCTCTATTTTGCTCATTAATTTAGTTTGTTCATTAGGTACCACATATGAGTGAAATCATATATTTTTCTTTCTCTGACAGGCTTATTTCACTTATCACAATGTTTTCTAGGTCCATTCATACTGTCACAAAGGGTAAAATTGTCTTCTTTTTTTTACAGCCAAGTAGTATTCCATCATGTAAATGTTCCATAGTTATTTTATCCACTTATCTACCGATAGACACTTAGGCTTCTTCCAAACCTTAGCTATTGTAAATAACACTGCAATGAACTTAGGGGTGTTACGTCAGAGTCACCCAAGAAACCCGAAGATGCAGCAAGCTAAGGATCAGGGTTTGTTAGTGGGTAATAAGAGGGAAAAGTTGAGCCAACCAAGGGAAGTTGGGGAGCCAACCAAGGGAGGTTAAGACTCACTCAGTTGTTCTTAGGGCGGGACTTTCAAATGCAAAAACCCACAGAGGGTAACTGGTTGGGGTGTCAGAGTCTGATTGGCTAGAGCTGGTTGTTTGGTGCTGTTTCTGTTGACCATTGTTCTTGATACATCTTGTCAGGCTCAAATTAAAGCTGCATCCTGTTATGCCAAACAGGCTGACCCCAGACCCCAATCTTAGCTGGGCATCTGTTTGTCCTGGGTAGGGTTGGCAGGCAGTTTCCCATGGTACAGTTTCTCACCTGGTGATTTTCTATTCCCTCTAGGCCTGCCTAAGTCAAGGGGTGCTTATGTTCTTTTGAACTGATGTTTCAGGTTTCTTTGGATAAATTCCCAGAAGTAGAATCACTGGGTTACAAGGAAGACTTGAAACCATAAAAATCCTAGAAGAAAAGATAGGCAGTAAAATCTTGGACATTATAAATTTTTTTTTCTGATATATGAGGTCTATCTAGAAGGTATCCAGCCATGTTATACAAAAATAGATACATTTATTGAAGATACAAGGTGCAATAAACATTGTACATAGGACAATGATGCTTCATTCCCTTTCAAAGTAGGCACATTGGGGCCTCACACAGTTCTCCCAATTGCCATCAGCTGCCCCATAATATTTCCCTGAATTTTATTGATGCTCTGAAATCCCTTCCCTTTCAAAGGTGATTTTAGTTTTGGTAAATGCCAGAAGTCACAGGGTACCAAATCTGGGCTGTAAGGGGGCTGAGTCACCTGGGTGATTTGATATTACACCAACAAACTAGATGCATGAGATATGATGCATGAGTGGTTGTATTGTCATGATGAAGCTGCTAATCACCAGTTGCCCATATCTGCAGCCTTCTGAATCATCCAAGTAGTTTCTTCAGAGGAATGTTCAAGCTTAATACAAAAGCTGATGCAAATTCATTGCTCTACTCACTCAGTCATCATTTTGAAGACAATGGCCACACAGTACACATGCTCATTCAATGGCGTCTACTGCCCCCAGTGAATAGCACAATGAAGTCATCATTGTTCACACATGTGCATTCCAGTCCACTCTCCTTGACTGCTGGGTTACATCAATGTCATGCAAACATTTCTTGTTATATTAAAGATGGCTGGACTTTGTCCTGATAGATGCTGTATCTTCTCGGGCAAAAGAAACAAAAGTAAAAATACAAATGGGAGTACATCAAACTAAAAAGCATTTGCACTTGAAAAGGAATTAATCAATAAAATAAAAAGACAACACACTGAATGGGAGAATATATTCACTGATGCATCTCATAAGGGGTAAATATCCAAAATTTATAAAGAACTTTCAAAGCTCAACACCAAAAAAAAATCTAATTTAAAAAAGGACAAAGGGCCTGAATAAGCACTTCTCCAAAGAGGACACAAAGATGACCAATAGACATATGAAAATATGTTCAATGTCACTAAACATCAGAGAAATGAAAATTAAAACCAAAATGAGATATAACCTCACACATGTCAGAATGGCTATCACTAATAACAAGTGCTGGTGAGGATGTGGAGAAAGAACCCTCTTGCACTGCTGGTGGGAATGCAGATTGGTGCAGCCATTGTGGAAAGCAGCATGGAGGTGCCTCAAAGGTTAAAAATGTACTTTTCAGTTAAGTATCCTCAATCTTATTTCACAAGAGTAGAATCAGAGTCTCAGAGAAATTAAGTAATTTAACCTAGTTCACATCCCTACTTATCAGTTCCTAACCCATGGCAGTGTGAATTCAAAGCTTTACACTTTAACTTCCCAGACAAAAAAAAAAAAGAACTAAAAGAGTTCATTATCACCAAACCAGTATTGCAATAAATATTAAAGAGCCTGCTTTAAGAAGAAAAAAACTAGAGAGGAAAGATCATAGGTATAAAGAAGGAAATGGCAATAAATAAGTTCCTATCAATAACTTTAAACATAAACAAATTAAAAGCTCCAATAAAAAGACATAAGGTACATAAATGGATAAGAAAACGTGACCCATATATATGCTGTCTACAAGAGAAAGACCTCAGAACAAAGATTTACACAGGCTTATAAGTAAAGGAATTGATAAAATATTCCATGCAAATGGGAACAAATAAAAGGCTGAAGTAACAGTACTTATAAATGACAAAATAGACTTCAAAACAAAGGTCATAACAAAAGATAAAGGCAGTCACTAAATAATACTAAAGGGATATATCCAACAAGAAGGTATGACACTGGTAAACATATATGCATGCAACATAAAAGCACCTAAATATTTGAAGAAAATCTTGGTGGACATTCAGAATAACAGCAAAATAGTTATTGTAAGGTATTTTGACACCCCATTGACAACAATGGATAGATCTTCCAGACAGAAAATCAATAAAGCCACAGCAACTTTAAATAACACATACATTTAATAGATATTTCAGAAAATTTCATCCCAAAGCAGCAGGATATACTTTCTTCTCAACTGCACATGAAATATTCTCAATGAAAGACCACATGTTAGGACACAAATAAAACTTGATAAATTCAAGAATATTAAAATCATATGGAGCATCTTCTTTGACCATGATGGTATGAAACTAGAAATCAACTGCCATTAAAAAAAAATGAAAGAAAACATTGAAACACATGGAGGCTAAGTAACATGTTATTACACAATGAATGGGTTATCAATAGGATCAAGGAAAAAATGAAAAGCTACCTGGAAACAAATGAAAATGAATATACAGCAACCTAAATTTATGGGACACAAGAAGCAGACCTAAGAGGAAAGTTCATAGCATTACAGGGCTACCCCGAGAAGCAAGAAAAATCTCACATAAACAAATTAACCTTACCTCTAAAAGAACTGAAAAAAGCAAAACAAACAAAGCCCAGATTAAGTAGAAGGAAGGAAATAATAAAGATCAGAGTGGAAACAAATGACATAGTGACTTATCGAACAATATTAAAAAATCAGTGAAACCAAGAGTTTCTTCTTTGAAAAGAGAAACAAGATTGATGAGGCCTGACTGGTTTGGCTCAGTTGGTTGGGCATTGTCCCAAAAAGTGAAGAGTCACCTGTTGAATTCCTAGTCAGGGTACATGCCTAGGCTGTGGGATTGGTCCCAGGTCAGGGCGTGTATAAGAGGCCCAGATTGGGGTGTGTACAATAGGCAACTGTTCAATGTTTCTCTCTCACATCCATGTTTCTTTTCCTTTCTTTTTCCCTCCTTTCCCCTCTATCTAAAATATATAAATAAATAAATAAATAAATAAATAAATAAATATGACAGAAATGCATGGTGCTTAAAAAAACAAAAAAGATTGATGAACCTCTAACCAGATTCATCAAGAAAAAACAAGGGACCCAAATAATTGAACTCAGAAATGAAAGAGGTAAAGTAAGAAAATTATAAGCCAATAACCTTGATGAACATAGATGCTAAAATCCTCAATAAAATATTAGCAAACAAAGCAAAATATGGATGGACCTTGAGAATATTATGCTAAATGAAATAAGACAGACAGAAAAAGCTAAAAAAATATATGATCTCACTCATATGTGGGATATAAAACTAAAACTCAGAGACATGAACAGACAACAGAATGGTGATTCCCAGAGGGAAGGGGATGGGTGATGGTGGAGGGAAAAGAATACCAAGTTTATGGTGATAGGAGATGATCTGATTATAGGTGGTAGATACACAATGCAATATACAGATGATGTATCATAGTAATGTACAGTAAAACCTACATGGACCTATTAACAAATGTCCTGTCAATAAAATTTTTAAGTTTAAATTTTTATTTCTATTTACTATTTTTATTGTTGCTCTATTACAGTTGTCCCAATTTTCTCCTGTTGCTCTCCCCTATCCCACCCAAAACCCACTCCCACAGTCAACCCCCACCCTGTTGTCCATATCCATGGGTCATTTATATATGTTGTTTAACTAGACCCTTCCATTCTTTCCTCTCTTATCCCCCTCACTCAACCCCTGAGATCCCTGTCCATTTGTCCCTTGTTTCAATACCTCTGGTTCTATTTTGCTCATTTGTTTGTTTTGTTCATTAAGTAACTCTTATGGGTGATATCATATGCTATTTGTCTTCAACTACCTGGCTTATTTCACTTAACATTATACTTTCCAGTTCCATCCACACTGTCATGAAAGGTAGGAGTTCTTCCTTTCTTTCTGCTGTGTAGTATTCCATTGTGTAAATGTACCATATACTTTGAACCACTCATTACTGATAGGCACTTAGAGTGTTTCTACCACTTGGCTATTATAAATAATGCTTCTATGAACATAGGGGTGCATAAGTCCTTTTGAATAGGTATTTCAGAATTCTTAGGGTATAACCCCATCAGTGGGATCACTGGATCAAAAAGCAGTTCCACATTTAGTTTTTTAAGGAAATTCCACATTGTTTTCCACAGTAGTTTCACCAGTCCGCATTCCCAACAACAGTGTGATAGGGTTAACTTTTATCCATACTTCACTAGAACTTGTTGGTTCTTGGTTTGTTAATGATGCCCATTCTAACTGGTATGAGGTAGTATCTCATCATGGTTTTCATTTGCATCTCTCTGACGGTTAGTAATTATGAGCATCCTTTCATATGCCTATGGGCCTTCTATATGTCCTATTTGAAGAAGTATTTGATCAGGTCCTTTTCCCATTTTTTAAAATTGGATTGTTTGCCTTCCTGGTGTTGAGTAGTATGGGTGCTTTACATATTTGGGAAATCAAACCCTTGTCTGAGGTATTAATGGCAAATATGCTTTCCCATATGGTTGGTTACCTTTTCATTTTGATGTTTTCTTTAGCCTTGCAGAAGGTTCTTAACTTGATTTAGTCCCATTTGTTTATTCTTTCCTTTATTTCCCTTGTCCAACAGGATGTATTAGCAAACACATTACTGCATGGGATATCTGAAATTTCACTGTCTATGTTTTTCTCTAGGGCTTTTATGGTGTCACGGCTTATGTTTGTCTTTTATCCATTTTAAGTTTATTCTGGTGTATGGTATAAGTTGGTGGTCTAGTTTCATTTTTATGCATGTACCATTACAGATCTCCCAGAATGGATTGTTGAAGAAGCTATTTTTACTCCATTTTATGCTCCTGTCTCCTTTGTCAAATATTAATTGACCATAGAGACATGGGTTTGTTTCTGGGCTATTTTGTTCCATTGATCGATAGATCTGTTCTTATGCCAATACAAGACTGTTTTGATTACAGTAGCCTTGTAATATACTTTGATATCAGGCATTGTTATACATCTTACTATGTTCTTCTTTCTCAAGATTACTGAGCCTACCCAGGGTTGTTTTTGGTTCCATATAAATTTTGAAATATTTTCTCTAAATCTCTGAAATATGTAATTGGTATTTTAATGGGATTAGATTGAATTTAGAGACCCCTTTGGGTATTATGGACATTTTAATAATGCTGATTCTTCCAATCCATGAACATGGGATATGATTCCATTTGTTTGTATATTCCTTAATTTCTGTCTTCAGTGTTGTGTAATTTTCTGAGTACAGGTCTTTAACCTCCTTGTTTAGGTTTATTCCTATGTACTGTACTGTATTTTTCTTTTTGCTATAGTAAATGACATTTTTTCCTAGATTCTGTTTCTGATTTTTCATTGTTGGTGTACAAAAATGTCTTCAATTTCTGAATATTGACTTTGTATCCCACTATTTTGCCAAATTCATTTATTAGGTTAATAGTTTCTTTGGTGGAGCCTATAGGATTTTCTTTGCATACTAATGTATTATCAGTGAATAATGACAGTTTTACATCTTCCTTTCCAATTTGGATGCCTTTTTTTTTTCTTGTCTGATTGATGTGGCTAGGGCTTCCAATACTATGTTGAATAAAAGCGGTGAAAGTTGACATCTTTGTGCTGTTCCTGACCTTAGGGGGAAAGCTTCTTTTTTTTTTTTTAAGATTTTATTTCTTTATTTTTAGAGAGGGAAGGGAGGAAGAAAGAAAGAGAGAGAGAAACATCAATATGCGGTTGCTGGAGGCTGTGGCCTGCAACCCAGACATGTGCCCTGACTGGGAATCGAACCTGTGATGCTTTGGTTCCCAGCCTGCACTCAATCCACTGAGCTACGCCAGCCATGGCTAGGGGGAAAGCTTTTAGTTGTTACCTGTTGAGTATGATGTTGGCTGTAGGTTTCTCATATATGGCCTTTATTATGTTGAGGTATGGTCCCTCTATTCCCACTTTGCTAAGCATTTGTGTCATAAATAGGTACTGCATGTTATCAAATGCTTTTTAGCATCTGTTAATATGATCATGTGATTTTTTTCTTTAATTTTGTTTATATGGTGTTTTATGTTTATTGATTTGCAAACATTATATCATCCTTTCAGCCCTGGAATTAATTCAACTTGACCATGGTGTATGATCTTTTTACATCATTGTTGGTGAGGATTTTAGCATCTATGTTTATAGAGATATATTGGCCTATAGTTTTCTTTCTTTGTTGTGTTTTTACCTGGTTTTGGATTTAGGATACTGGTCCATAAAATACTAGTCCATAAAATAATACTGGTCTCATAAAAAAGTCATGGATTCTTCCTTCTTATTATTTTTTTTTAAAGTTTGAGAAGGATAGTAGTTAGTTCTTCAGTAAATAGTTGGTAAAATTTTCCTATGACTCTGTCCAGTCCAGGGATTTTGTGTGCAAGGAGTGTTTTGATTACTGCTTTAATTTTGCCAACTGTTATCAGTCTATCCAGGCTTTCTATTTCTTGATTCAGTTTTGGAAGATTATATGTTTCTAGAAATTGGTCCATTTCACCAGGTTTTCAAATTTCTTGGCCTATAGTTGTTCATACTAATTTCTTATAATCCTTTGTATTTCTGTGTCACTGGTTGTAACTTTTCTTTCATTTCTGATTTTATTTATTTTGTTCCTCTCTATTTCTTGATGAATGGGGTTAAAGGCTTGTTAGTTTTACTTACCTGTTCAAAGAACCATTTGATGAATTTATTGTTTTTTTTTAGTCTCTGTCATTTAATTTTTTTTCTGATCTTGTTTATATCCTTCCTTATACTCATTCTGGGTTTTATTTCTTGTTGTTCCTTTAATTCTTGTAGATGTAGGGATAGGTCGTTTATTTGAAATATTTCTATTTTTTTTCAGGTAGGCCTGTATTGCTATGAACTTCACTCTTAGGATTGTCCTTGCTGTGTCTCTTAGGTTTTTTGAGTTGTTGTGTGTTAATTTAATTTGTTTCCAGAAACTTTAATTTCTTCCTTGATCTCATTATTAACCTATTCATTATTTAATAGCATGTAATTCAGTCTTCATGAATTTGAATGTTTTTGAGTTTTTCTTTGAGGTTGGTTTCTAGTTTCAAGCCATTGTGAACTGAGAAAATGCTTAATATGATTTATATTTTCTTCAGTTTGTTGAGGGTTTTTTTGTGACCTACCATGTGGTTTATCTTTGAAAATGTTCCACATACATTTGAAAAGAATGTATATTTTGCTTCTTTAGGGTGAAAGGTTATATATATATAATATATATAAAGTAAGTCCATTTTATCTTGAGTGTTGTTCAAACCCACAATATCCTTGCTGACTCTTTGCTTGGAATATCTATCCAGTGTCAAAAATGGCATGTGAAATCCCCTACTATGAGTGTGTTGTTGTTGATATATTTCATGAAGTCTTCCAAAATTATGCTTATATATTTTGGTACTCCTATGTTGGGTGCATATGTTTATAATGTTTATGTCTTGTTGATGGATTTTTTCCTTGAGTATTATGAAGTATCCTTCTGTGTCTTTTTTATGGCCTTTGTTCTGAAGTCTATTTTGTCTGATATAAGTATTGCTACCCTAACTTTCTTTCAAATCCATTTGCTTGGAGTATTTTCTTTCATCCCCTCACTTTCAGTGAGTGTAGATCTTTTGTTGTAAGGTGAGTCCCTTGTAGACAGCATATATGCAGGTCATGTTTTCTTATCCATTCATCTACCTTATGTCTTTTGATTGGGGCATTTAATCCATTTACATTTAAGGTTAGTATTGATAGATACTTATTCATTGCCTTTTTTTCCCCTGTGTACTTGTGTTCCTCTCCCTCTCCCTCTTCCTCTCCCTCCCTCCCTCCCCCCAACCCTCTCTCTCTCTTGTCATTTGCTTAAAACAGTACCTTTAGCATTTCTTGCAATGCTGGTTTGGTTGAAGGTGTACTCTTTCAGCCTTTTCTTTTTTTTGGGGGGGGGTCTGGGAAGCTCCTTATTTCACCTTCCATTTTAATGAATGTCTTGCTGAGTAGAGTAGTTTGTTGCAAGCCTTTAATTTTGATGACTTGGAATATTTCTTGCCATTCCCATCTAGCTTGTAGTGCTTATATTGAGTAATCAGTTGATAGCCTAACCAGTGCTCCTTTGTATGTTACTAGTTATTTCTCCCTTGCTGCCTTTAAGATTCTCTCTTTGTCTTTAAATTTAGCCATTTTAATTATAATGTGCCTTAGAGTGGGCCTCTTTGGATTCATCTTTATTGTTACTCTCTATGCTCCCTGGGCTTGCCTGACTTTTTCTCTCATAAAATTAGGGAATTTTTCTGTCATTGCTTTTTCAAACAGGTTTTCTATCCCTTTCTCTTGATGTTCTTCTCCTTCTGGTATTTCTATGATACAGATATTATGTTTCATGTTGCCCTGCAGCTCCCTTAAACCTTCTTCATTCTTTTTGAGTCTTTTTTCCTTTTCTTGCTCTTTCTGGGATTTTTTTTCTACCTTGTCTTCCATCCTACATATTTGATCCTCTGCTTCATCTAGCCTGTTTTTAATTCCTTCTACTGTGTTCTCAATTCAGAAATTGTATTTTTCATTTTCCTCTGACTCTTTGATAGTTTCTATGTCCTTTTTCATGCATGTGGCTCACAGGAAGTTCCTT
Source organism: Tonatia bakeri (assembly GCA_004024845.1). NCBI lineage: Eukaryota > Metazoa > Chordata > Mammalia > Chiroptera > Phyllostomidae > Tonatia > Tonatia bakeri. Next base: position 12,255 of record PVIA01017588.1, read on the forward strand.
GTAGCATGCCTGTATTTCTTTGTAATTCTCACTGAGCTGATTGAGCTTCCTTTCAACCAGTATTTTGAACTCAGTTTCTGATAGTTCACTTGCCTCTATTTCATTTAGCACTCTTTCTGGGGATTCCTCTTTTCCTTTCAATTGGAGGCTGTTTCTTTGTCTCCCCAATTTTGGTACTCTTCTTTTTTGTTTCTGCTTCTTAGATTGATGTACTTTGACTTCCTGTCTTTGTGGTGTAACTTTCTATGGTAGGAGATCAGGGGGATTCAGTGGGATACAATGGGATTCAAAGATTCTTTGACCTCCTGAACTTGATGCTCTAGGGATGCCCTTATGCATTTTTTGTTTGCTTTCTTGTTGTAATTATGTTTTGATTGTTGTTGGGTCTTTCTGTGGTGGATCCTTCCCTCCAGGTGGCTGACTAAGAGTCACTCTGCCCACCATGTCTTGTATGCTGTTGCGCAGGTGCTTTCAGAAGAAAACCAAACAACCCAGGGGAAAAAACCCACACCCACAAAATTAACCCCCACACACACTCACACTATCCACAGCAAATGATCTAGTATTAATAAAGGTGTAAAGAGATTAACACTATTATAAGAAAGGAGAAAAGAATATGAGATGACTACCCGAAGGAAAATGATTTTGAGAGGTTAGAGGGAAGAGCAATAATCAGAGTAGGGAATCTGGGCAAGGCAAAGGGAGAAAGAAAGTAAAATACACATCATAACTTTAAAAAATGGAATGAAGAAGATAGAATGGAGCAAGAGAAGGAGAGTGTATAGTGTTAGGCTTAAACAGAACTTTTTTTTTTTTTCAAATATAGAGAGAGAGGAAAAGAAAAAGAAAAAACAAGTAAATAAATCTAAAAACAAGAATCAAACTGGAGAAAAAGATCCATCACAGCACTATCAAGAACAAATGAACTAAGAATAATATAGGGGGAATGGGACCAAGAGGGAAAAAAGAAAGAAAAAAACCCTTAAGAGATTTCTAGAGGAAGGGAAGTCATTTTTCGATGATGGAGGGAGAAGGGATACTAACAGTGAGCAAGGAAAACCAGGCTAAGAAAGGGAAATATTAAAATTTGAGATGAAAAAAGGAAAGGGCAGTAGAAAGGCAAAATGGAGAAGGAGAGGGAAACAGTAAAATTTGAGATTTGAACTACCAACATAGTGAAAATCTAAAGGTAAAATAGAAGAAATACAACTACAACTACCCTATCTACAATCAATGAGCAAAGATTGATAAATGTGGAGAGAGAATACGGGTATTTTAAGAGTGGGAAAAAGAAGTGAGATAACCAATGACAAGAAAAATGGTTTTGAGAGGCTGGCGGGAGGAGAAATATTAAGAGTATGGAATGGAAACAAGTTGAAACAATGAAGAAAACAAAATTTAAATCAAAAATAAGAAGTGAAAAAGATGAAAGTTAAATAGGGTAAGAGAAGGGAGGAGCAAAATGTGAGATATGAAATAAACTATAATATAAAATCTAGTGACTTAATATGTACAAAGTTGATGGAATTAATTTTAAAAAGCTGTGAAGGAGAGAAAATATTGGAAATAATGAAGAAGACCATGGTGGAATTCATCTTGGTAGCATCTAGTATTTAACATTTTTTTTTCTTTCTGGATCTACCTCTGGTGATGTCAGATAGAGTCCCAGTCTGGCCCTTAGGCAGCCTGTTCAAGACTACCAAGGATCCACAGTCTATGGCTGACTCCTTCAGTTGTTAATCTACTCATTTTGTTATTAGTAGTCAGGCTTAGGGGTGGGGCAGAATTATTTCTGTGGGTAGGGATATTGCTTGCCCTCAGGCTGATGCCACTTCAAGGGGAGTGGTCTGCCTGTGCAAGATGGCTGCTGCAGTACAGGTTATTACTCAGCACCGGTAACTGCTCCCTCAGTTTTCTCCCCAAAGTCACCATCCCCAGTCTCTCCTCAAGTGTCTCCAGTTCACTTAGCACTCACTTTGCCAGAGCCCAAGGTAAGTGGTTGCAAATGAAATTTTATGCATTGGCTCTTTGAAAGGCTCTCTGTGACTCCAGCTGCCTGTACCTGAAAGAAAGAACTCCTGGTGCTTCTCACAGCTGGATGATATCTGGGTTCCTTTCAGGCTCTTATGCTGTAGGCTGGGGAGCCCAACTTGGGATTTTGAACCCAGGCTTCTCAGGAAAAAACCTTTGGCCACTGAAATATTCCTCCAGCATCTCAGCAGCTGCCCATGGGAGCCCAGCCAGCACTCTCACGTCTACTCTGGACTCCATACCCATCACAATGTGGTGAAGCTGTTTCTTCTATTTGTCCATGGTTATAAGGCTTCTCTCCTACTATTGTTAAGTTGTTTATTCCAGATGATTTGTCTACAATTTAGTTGTAATTCCAGATTGTTCCTTGGAGGAGGCTAGTGTAGCTTTCATTTATTCCTCTACCATATTGGATCTCCTAAATTTTTAAAAATTTAAAAAAGCATCAAAAACATCATACATCATATTCAACTGGAATTTATTCCAGGTATAAGGTTGGTACAATATTTGCAAATCATTATACATAATGTATCACATAAAGAAAATAAAGGATAAAAATCACATGGTCATATTAATAGATGCAGAAAAAGCATTTGATAAAATCCAGCTCCCATTTACAATATAACTTTCAGAAAATTGGGCCATATACAAAAATCTTACTGCAATTATACTCAATGGGATGAAAACTTAAAAGCATTTCCCTTAAGATCAGGAATGAGACAAGGATGTCCACTTTCTTTTTTTTTTATTTATTTATTTTAATGATTGTTTAAGTACATTTTTCTCCCCTTTACTCCCAATCAAGCCCACCCACCCCCCTCCCATCTTCCCTCCCATTACCACCCTCTCCCTAGTTTTATCCATGTGTCTTTTAACTTTGTTCCTGCAAACCCTTCCCCTTTTCCCCTGAAATTCCCTCTTCTCTCTCCTCTGGCCACTTCCTGCCTGTCCCCTAATGCAGTGTCTTTGA
>PVIA01017589.1:0-15357 GCA_004024845.1 Tonatia bakeri
GGTACCTGGTGTGAGCCTGAGACTCCTCTGTACTGAGAGATTCCTCCTGTATTTTATCCACCACACATGGGTTTGGGCCCAGCCTGTTCCACATCTCTGCCCCTCCTATCAGTCTGGATGGATGTGGTTTCTCTAGTTCTGCAGTTGTCAGACTTCCATTAAACTAAATCTCTGATGGTTCTGACTGATGGTTGTTCTTCAGTTGTAATTTTGATGTGGTTGTTGGAGAAGGTGAGCTGTGTTTACCTATGCCACCATTTTCACTGGATGTCCCTACACTTTTATTTAACTTTCTAGATTTTCTTCAGTGAGTATGTATTTCTTAGATCATCAGGAGGAAAAGAATTGTCCTAATTAAAGAATAGTTGATACGCTTATGTCCTCTTGTACTACTGTCTTTTTTTTTTTTTTTTTTTGATTTTATTTATTTATTTTTTTTTTAGAGAGGGAAGGGAGAGGGAGAGAGAGAGAGAGAAACATCAATGTGCGGTTGCTGAGGGACATGGCCTGCAACCTAGGCATGTGCCCTGACTGGGAATCGAACCTGCGATGCCTGGCTCGCAGCCCGAGCTCAATCCACTGAGCTATGCCAGCCAGGGCACTACTGTCTTTTTTAAAGTAGGAGTGAAGAGCCTTTTTTGATAATTCAGTCTTTGCCCTCATTGCCTCTTTTATCTATTTCTTACATATTATAAGGGGTTTAAGTGTGTATGAGGAAGCCCTCAATTTGGTCACCATTAGTGACCATTTAATTTAATGGCTGAGTTTGTATACTTCTGACTTTCAGCTTTTTTTTTTTTTAAACCTCAGCCAATGATATGTTTATTGATTTTGGAGAGAGAGAAAGGGAGAAAGAGAAACATCTAATAGTTGCCTCTCATATGGACCCCCGACTGGAGATTGAACCCACAACCTTGGTGTGTACCCTGACCAGGTATCAAACTAATAACCTTTCTGTGTATGGGATGACACTCTGCCTAATTGAGCCTTCTGGCCAGTGTACCTTTCAGCTTTTTTTTGAGACAAACTGATGACATGTCAGGGAGTAATTTTTCAAATGCTGTGCAGAATAATAGTTGTGGTTCCTTTTATGCATTTGAAATTAAGGAGTGTATGTAAGGGAAGCAGGTGTCAGTTGGATTACAAGATAGTTAAGATTATTTGGTCTCTTGGGGGTGTTTACATTTTAGATAGAGGGATCTGAAAAGAGGCATGTTAAAGGTGTGTTAACCTTGATTTACAGTAACAGTGGGCAGGGCTTTCTTAAGGCAAAGATAAACTTTTTTGTAAAGAAGTTGTATTTCTGGGACATAACTACCCATCATGACCTGCCTGGTTAAGAATTTATGATCAGACAACCCTGAGGTTACTTTTCATAGAACCCGTGTTTTTGGTCAAATATCAATCGAGAAGATGCTTTGATGAACAACCTTTTGGTCAGATAGTGTGGTCTCATAGCACTAGGAGGGCTTATTCCTAGGGATGCTCAGTATTGATCTTGTCTTGTTGACCACTGGGGATTAGGCAATACCATAATCACGGGACTCAGAGTTGAGGCTGAATTTTCCCCCGAAAAGGAAGGGCAGGTAAATAAATGGAAGGCAGTCAGGTCTTCTGGCCTTCATTGCGAATAAAACACTCAGGATCATTTCTATCCTGTGAATACTCATGTTCGAGTTTTGTCTAATTGCCGAGTTACGTCTATTTTTCTTTATTTGGCATCTATCAATAGTATAACATTTGTAGAAGACGTGAAAAGGGTAGTAAAAGTTATCTTATACATGTTCAGTAATCATGAATGGTTGGACTATATATAGAAACCCAAAGAACAAGGACAACTATTATTACAACTAATACCATTAATAAACAAATAATGACAAGCAAAATGGATTCAGTGTTCAGTGTCTGTCAGCAGGTACACAGGCCTTGGCAAGGTCTTGTGATGTCTACCTCTGATGTCAATAGCTTCTCATCCTCTAGGAGTCTTTGATGGCTGTTGTAGACAGTGGCAGGTGTCAGAGACAAGGGTAGAGGTCCATTTGTGCTTATGTGCCTGATCAGTTTTCCTGCAGTGAGATTGGAGAGTGTCTTTTATTGGATGATCTTTTCAGAAAAAAAATATCTAAAGTCATTGTCTCCTGGGAGTTTGCTGTGAAAGGAAGCAGTTACCAATTTGGCATTTTCTTTAAATGATTCTATCAGACTTTGGCAATAGTGTAAGATATCTTCTTTCAATAATATCAGCTCATAAGTTTCTTCATCTAAGTTCAGTTTAAATGCACTATGATGCATAAAGGAATGTAAAAACCAAAAAATGAGTTTGCCAGGGAGCCAGGAAAAGAACCAAGCAGCCATTGTGGGCTTCCTGTAGTCCCAACTATTTACATTAGTCATTGTTTACTCTTATAATATACCCTAGAAACTTTTCATCAGTTATTTTACAATGTTTCTTATGCATTTTAACATAAAAAACAAATCCTTTGAGGAGTTCCAGGATCCCTTCTGGAATACTGTGAAATTATTCCTACATATATTGAGATTTTAACCCTTAAAACCTCAATTTCTAATGAAAAGTATGAAAAAAGCAGTTTGAATTATTTAGCTTTTTATGAGGACATTTTATAACCTCTAGAAACATATTTTATAGACATCAATGTCAATTATTAACGTGAGTTTAATTTTGTAAAACTAAGGTAAAATGTCTGTTTTGCTTAAGTAAGCCAACAAACTAATTTTATTTACTAAGGATTAATCTTTGATCTTGTGAGTTTGAAAAGCATTTGAGTTAGTTTCTATATTTCTGAGAATTCTAAAATAATCCTTACAAGCACTTGTCTTTAAATTAATTTCAACAATATCATCCAGAGGTAAAAATTATCTTGCATTTATAACATACCTATATAGACATACATAGACAGACACAAATAGAGAACAGTTGGATCCAAATTTTGTTTTGGAGAAATTTACAATTTGTAGCTGTCCTTGACAAGTTAAGATCCAAATGACTTTCCCCTTTTTAAAATAGGACAGATATTTTTAATATGTCAAAGTAATTGGGTTGATACCTAAACAACATCATAGGTTGATCCATTTACAAGGGAGCCTCAAAAATAACCAGAATTTATTTATAAAAAATTGTATATTTATTTTTGCATGTTTTTAAAAAAATATTTTGCCATTTCTTTCTTTCTTTTTTTATTTTAATGATTGCTCAAGGAGTTTTCTCCCCTTTACTCCCAATTAAGCCCCCACCCATCTTCCCTCCCATTACCACCCTCCCCCTAGTTTTTATCCATGTGTCTTTTAACTTTGTTCCTGTAAACCCTTCCCCTTTTCCCCTGAAATTCCTGCTTCTCTACCCTCTGGTCACTTTCTGCCTGTCCTCTAATGCAGTGTCTTTGACTATATTTTGCTTGTTTCTTTGTTTTCTTGTTTAGGTTCCTGTTAAAGGTGAGATCATATGGTATTTATCTTTCACTGCCTGGCTTATTTCACTTAGCATAATGTTTTGCAGTTGCATCCATGATGTTGCAAAGGGTAGGAGCTCCTTCTTTCCTTCTGCGGCATAGAATTCCACTGTGTAAATGTACCATAGTTTTTTGATCCATTCATTTACTGATGGGCATCTAGGTTGCTTCCAGCACTTAGCTATTGTAAATTGTGCTGCTATGAACATGGGGGTGCAAAGGTTCTTTTGGATTGGTGTTTTAGGATTCTTAGGATATAGCCCCAGCAGTGGAGTTGCTGCGTCGAAAGTAGATGCATTTTTAATTTTCTGAGGAAGTTCCATACTGTTTTCCATAGTGGTTGTACCAGTCTGCAGTCCCACCAACAGTGCACTAGGGTCCCCTTTCCTCCACAACCTCTCCCACACTTGTTGTTTGTTGTTTTGCTTATGTTGGCCATTCTGACTGGTGTGAAGTGGTACGTTATTGTGGTTTTAATCTGCATCTCTCTGATAGCTAGCGATATTGAACATCGTTTCATGTGATTTTGGATCTTCTGTATGTCCTTCTTGGAGAAGTGTGTGTTCTATTTCCTTTTTCATATTGATAGAGTTTGCAGTGAGATCTATGTAGCTTCCCTATAGTTTCTGGAAGCTCATTGTTAGCTCATTGAACTTCCTTATAATCAATGTTTTGAACTCAATATCTGATAGTTGAGTTGCCTCTATTTCATTTAGCATCCCTTCTGAGGCTTCCTCCTTTCCCTTCATTTGTGGATTGTTTCTTTGTTTTCTCATTGTTCCTGAGACTCTTCTTGTTAACCTCTGTTTCTTAACTTGATCTGTTCTGGTTCCTTGTGTTTATGGTGTGAGCTTCTGTGTTAGAACACCTGTGAGATTCAGTGGTGTAGCCTCTTTTGGGTATCCTGGTGTTCACAGCTTCCCCCTACTCTTTTTTGTGATCAGTTGGAGGAGTAAGGCAAAATGGGTTATGACAGCAAACCAGTATTCTATGATATTTACAGTAGCAGCCAGTAGAGAAGAGATGGGAGAGCCTTTGGGTATATATAGTGTAAACTGTGATCTTCTGCCCCACTATCCCCTTTTTAAAAGGTATGGAAAGAAGATCAGACTCTTAGTGGAGAGGAAAGTGTTGTTAGTTAGATCTAGAAAGCTATGAGGCTGCAAGAGGTCAGATTCTGAGGTAAGGTAGGAATAAAGAATAGTAAATGGGAGTAGTCTGTAAAAGAATAGAAATAACTACATTAAAAGTGTTTAGGAAATTGCGAGGTTTGCCGAGATATGTGAGGGGTGTTAAGTTGTATTCACAAGTGTATGGAATAAGTCTTATTTACAGTAATATTGAAGCAATAGTCTTGCGGCAGATTCTATGAGATCTAGACAACAAGAATAAGGAGCATAGAATCTTGAGTGGTGTACCAATGGGACCCAAGTGAGGGACAGTAAATTATCCACACACTGTGAATGAGGTAATTGGGGGAACCTATCAAACAACAGTATAATCAGCCAAGCAAAGAAGATTATGTAGAAAGAAAAAAAAATACTATTGAAATAAAAAATGACAGAAAAGAGAGAAAAAGATAAAAATTTGCAGGCAGAAACAAACAAAAACAAATAACAACAACAAAAAAGAACAGAAGGTAATACACAGGAGAGATGGATTTGGAGCAGAAGTAATAGTACTAAGAGGGACGGAAGAGAATCATAAGGAATTGAGAGATATAAAAATAGTAAGAGTTTAAAAAAATAAAAAGTTGCTTAATAAACAAAAACAAGATAAAATCAAAAAATCAAACAACAACAGCAATATAAGGGGGAGAAGAAAAAAAGAAAGAAAGAAAAAAGATGAAGAAAACACACACAGAGAAAAAGAAAAAATAAACAAAGAAACAACAACAACAAAAACAAAAGCAAATTAAAAGAAAAAAAAGAAAAAAAAACCTCTTGTTGGAATGTTCCTGCCAGCTCAAGCAGGCTGAGAGGCAGTAAGAATGTGTTTCACCCTTCTGAAACAGAACTCAGTCAGACTCAGGGCTGGCCACCAGCTTTTCCCAGAAACGATTGCTGTCTCCATCTGGGCTTGGGGCGCAAGCTGCGGAGATGGCAAGGGGTTGCATGCTTCCCCCAGCTTCGCCACCACAGGCTCTACGCTCAGCGAAGCACCCGCCTCTCTTCCGGGTTCACGGTGCCAGGACTGGGACTGCGAGGAGTCCTGTACTTCACCTCTGTGGGCTCTACGTTCGCAGGAAGCCCCGTCTCTCCTCTGGTTTCTCGATGGACCCTCCGGGGTTTGGGAGGGGTCATGTATTTCCCTTTGACCCCGCTGCCGCGGGCCGGGACCTGCAAAGTGCTGTGTAATTTCTGGGCTCCCCGGCTGGAAAGTCAGCAACCCCGGCGGGGCGTTTTCCTGCTCCAAATCACCCCAGCTCCGGAAGCCCTTCCCTTGTTCCCAGCCCTGGGGTCTCAGTCTTCTCCAAAACCACTCACTCCCCCGGTTGGGGGCACGGGCGCCCACGGCCAGGCCTCCCTTGGTCGGGCAGACTGGGTACTCACTGTTCCTGGAAAGTTCGCGGGTGCGCACAGCTCCTCTGGTTCTGCTTCCCAAACCTGGTCTGGGGACGTGGACGGGGCGGCGACTCCGCTCTCCCAGGTGCCCGGAGACAGACCCCGGAGCGCCGGCCTGCTCTCCGCTTCTAGCACAGGTCCCTTTTGTTCCCGAAGACATCCTCCTACCTTCTATTTATTCAATGTCTGGTCAACTTCTGATGCCCTGTTTTCATAAATGTTGCCATATCGGTGGTCTCCTGCTCTGTCTCTCCTCAGATCGGCCAAATTCCCCCGAGCACTGGAGAAGGGGATCACAACTCCTCCTACAATGCCGCCATCTTCCTCCTCCTCCCTATTTTTGCATGTTTAAACTTCAGTCACTTTCAAGTACTCTCCATTTGATGCAGTACACCTATTGAGACATTTTTTCCCACTGCTCAAAACAGTTTTTGAACTCATTGATTTTGATGCCTTTTAGTGCTTTGGTTGCTTTTGTTTCACCTATTCCACGTTTCCCTTTGAGGACTTTTTTCATCCAGGGAAACAAAAAAGTCTCTCAGGGCTGGATTGGGTGAATAGGGAGGGTGGGGCACTGGGGTCATGCCGTTTTTGGTCAAAAACTGCTGAACACTCAACATAGTGTGGGCAAGTGCACTCAGAAATCACCCATCATGCAATGGGCAAACACATTGAAAGAGTCTTCCAAAAAATTTTACTGAAGCCGGACACATCCTCTCACAACAGTGCCAGCTGGTGCACTGTTGTAGATAGACGCATGAGCTCCTAGAACACTCAGTGAAGGAAGCTTGTAGTACAAGGGACCTACCCTCCAGAAGATAATTCAGTTTTCTTTGGATGCCCCCTCGTGTGTAAATCCTCTTTTTGAAGCTTTGAGAAACCAATTAAATATGCTTTTCATTCTTTCTTCCTTATTTTATAGCCGTTTTTTTTTTCTAGTTGTGTGCACAAAAGATTAATTTAGAAGTATCACAGGATTTTCGTCTTGGTTATCTTAGCATTAACAGGAGGTTGACTGTTGTGGACCTTGATGGTCTCAGAGACATGATTTTCCTTGTTAATTTTGAGGTCTATATTCTAGGAAAAGCCAGTCCTTGTGTACACATTTCCATATGAGCCAAATGCAGTTAATATCCTTGTAGGACTGTTCTATACTCTAGAGCAGTGATTTTCAATCAGTGTGCCACAAGAATTTTTAAAACATTCAATACCTGACTATTTAGTCAGAGGTACTGACCTATCTTTCCTTAGATTGTCAAATGAAAAAAATGAGAACAGCCAACACAACATTAGCCATCTGTTGTGAATGAATCAAAATTATACCTATTTTTCATCTGGTCGGCAAAAAATATATTTTTTGTCATGCCTCAGAATTTTAGTAATTAGTTTATGTGTGCCATGAGATAAAAAAGGTTCAAAATTACTGCCTTAGAGGAAATTTTCCTCAGGCAAACCCACAGAATTTCTTAGTCACCTAAGAACATCTGAGCAAGGACCAGAGAAAGCTTACCAGATGCCACCACAACAGGGACTCTTTCTTAGGCACAGGCCCCTTTGTCATTTTCCTCTCAGGTTGAACCCATTGCAGGGTGTCCTGCCCTTCTCCCCAGGGCTTCCATTGGCATCTCTGGGATAAGCTATACTACTGCACTGGATGACTCCTGGTGCCCATCTCCACCACTCCAAATTTGGGGATCTGAACAACCATTGTCACCCCATTGGCTATTCGGGTTAGAGAAGCAAGTGCCCTTTCTCTTTTGGAACTAAAGGGAGTTTAGTCACTCATTTAACCAGGGAAGATTTTGTTCACATACTCAGTTAGCAATCCATGAAAAAGCCAAGATTACTCCTGGCTAGTGTGGCTCAGTGGACTGAGTGTTGACCTGTGAACCAAAGGGTTGTGGGTTTGATTCCCAGTCAGGTCACATGCCTGGGTTGCTTCCCCAGTCCCCAGTGGGAGGCGCGTGAGAAGCAACCACACATTGGTGTTTCTCTCCCTGTCTTTCTCCCTACCTTCTCCAATAAACAAACAAACAAACAAACATTAAATAGCTGAGGTTAAAAGCAGTTACTCATTTTTTCCCTTCTTTCCCTGGGTTATCTCAATCCTTATCCACCTCGAATGGTTTCTAGGAGCAACTCAAATAAAGTCATGGCCTGCTTCTGGAAGCAAGGAAGCCCAGAATTCTGAGAAAGTCACCCATCTTCAGCCAGTGCAAAGTGGGGAGCTGGCGGGGCACGATGTACCCAGCACCAGGTGTAGGTCTGCAGGGAGTCCTGGGTGAACTTCTTTGAAATCCTGTGGACTACATCAAGTAGATGTTGATGTAAAAACATCCAAACTTGTAGAGAATTTTTGTATGTGTTTATTTTAGCCAAACTGACATGTGCTGGGAAACAGGTCTCAAATGTTTCCTCTACATTTAAAAAAGTGATCCATGAAAATAATCACTCAATGTCTTAGAGGCTTTTTTAAGGCAAGAAATAGTTCTTACATACTTAAATTGAGCACCTAGTGTATCAGTAAACTGAAATGATACCATTTGCTGGATTACAACAGCTTTAGTAAAGTAAATTGAATCTAAGTTATACTGTTTTGCCTATTGGAGTTGCTAGTTCTTTTAAAAGCAGAGTAAGTATTCAAAATGTGTAGCATTCCCTACTTATCTAATGCTCTGTGATCCAGAGTGCAAAGTTAGTTTCCATCAGCCACTTATATATTGATTATGTGTCTATTTAGAAGATAAGGAGAGACCAGAGAGGAGTCACTTCGTTTCATAGCCCTTTTATTTTTTCCTGACGTAGTATAATTTCATTAGAAATATTTTCAAGGTGGAAGAAGCAAACAAACAGCTTTGTTCTTGTTAATATACAGACTCTTCCAAAATGAGAGTTATGATTATTCACTGTTTGGGTCAGAGCTTTGAGAACTAAGTTTGGATCACAAGACTTTTATGGATGGGTCATGAGAGGGCACAAGGAAATACAGAGACTCTCAGGGGTATAGGTGGCTAGTGTTGGTGGCAGGATGATCCAAAATAGTAAGCCTAAATAATTGCACATTTGGAGATTCCTTTTGTACTTTTATGTAAATATGAATATTTCAGATATTCTGGATTTTGAAACCGCTTAGACCAAATAGCTAAAACGGTGTTACTTAAGAGAAACTACAAAGGCGTGAGAAGTCAGAATCATGCTCACACTGAACGTCTTTTACTTCCTTCTCTGTGCTAATGTTAGGCTGCATGCTGTCTTCTGCTTTTGCACCAAGTTAAAGTAGATTTGCCTTTTCTTTCTGTGTTACTTTACAAACTTTTGTCTGATTTACTTTCTTGGATTTACTAAGGTGGCAGTGTTAGTAAGAGTTTGAAGCAAGATTTTTCCAGATCATTCTAATCTGGATAATATGGGAAGAGTTCACAACAAAGGGGAGTGTTGGTGCCATAAAGTTATATTAAGAGTAAAAAAGTTCAGGCATCATAAACTTAATGTTGATTAATAATGTATGTGTTCTGTATGTTCTTACATATATTTAATCTTTGATAATATCCATTTCTGTCTTATTTAGACTCAGATTGATGGACAACTTTTTTTAATAAAGCATCTTTTGATTCTTCGTGAACAAATTGCTCCATTTCACACTGAATTCACCATTAAGGAAATTTCCCTGGACCTCAAGAAAACTAGAGGTACTTTATTGTCCTGGCTGGCACAATTGGGTGTGTTGAACCTGTCCAAATGTGTCAGCACAGGTTACAGGTTTATTTTATGTTCATCTGCAATTTTTTTTTGCATGTTGTGCCTGCTAAGCATGTTACTTGTTCCTACTAAGCTGAGCTGTCAGCATCCTATAACATCTAACTTGCTGTATTTTCTTTATGAAAGGAGCTTTATCTGAGCATTTCACTTTGTAATATAGCATCACCTCTCTTAGACTCTGCCACATATTACCATAACCAGTTAAAAAATGAAAAATCAGCATACCAACTGCCTACAGTGTCAGGTAGCTATGATGGTTTTAAACATTCAGTTTGTCAGTTCATGAAAATTTAGGAAGCCAGCTGGGTAAAAGGGGAAGAGTACTTACAGTCTGAAAAAGTCTGTCTGTGTACCTGGCTTACCATTTCCTGGCTCTTGTGTGATCTTGGATGGGTGTTATCAAGATCAGTTAAGAATGAAAATGTATGTTAAAGTGCTTTGTAAGCTTAAGGTTTCAGTGAATTTAAGTGTATTGTTATATTGGTGATTAGGTGATCATGTAGATAGATAGTGTCTTTGAGTTGGTAATAGATGTAGGATCATCTTGGGAAAGATACTTCATCTATCCTAATGATTTGTCTCTCAAATAAGCAGTGGTTTGAAAAGATCAAAGTAGTTATTTTCTAAGATACTGATCTTAAGTAGTGAAGAGTATACCACAGATACTCCTCATTTTTCTTAAGTATTTAACAAAATTATCTAAAACTTTATTTTTATTTAATCATTTTCAAGAGAATCAAACTCTAATGACTTAAGCCATTCATTTGTGTAATGAATGAAACTACCTCATGTTTTGGGAGAATTGAGAAAATTCATAGTCACTCAAATTATATTTTCTGTATTTTGTGGTTCATTGAAACTCCAAATAGAGGATTTTCAGGGGGTAGTATATTGTTTCCTAATGACCGTGCCCATAAAATTAGTATACTTGATGTAGCTTACCTGAGAGCCAGCATGGTCTCATCACGAGTCATATGAAAACACTTTGCTCTTCTTTTCCTAATGTTCTCTTCTTTCCACCACAGAGAATGCTTTTTGGTTCTGTTGGAATGTGGATAGTAAGCTTATGTGTTATTCATATACTTAGTGATTTTTTTTTTAACAGCAGCCAGATTTCCTGGCTTTTGACCTAAGAGAATGCATAATTTCTTTTAGAGTTCATTCCCATCAGAGGCTTCTCTCTCTTAACCATCCTAGTTGATTTTCTTCTTTCTTCTCAGTGTGGAATGTGGGATTAGTAGTCTTGCCCTTGAAGAATGCCAGGCACTGATAGTCCTTCATTTTAGTGATGGGATAAAGCAGGGCTGATCTACTTTCTTTCATTTTTTAAAAATTCGTAATTTGTTGCTGTTAGGTTCTAGTATAGATCCACTGAGGTGTGAGAAAATGAAATACCTTAAAATTTTGGCAAATATTAGTTTAAAGTATATTTTCCCTAAAACATTATCCTCTGTAATCCTACCATATGCTGACTTCATTCTGTATATAGTAGACACTCTTTCAGGTATCTTGTAGAAAAGAGAACAAAAACAAAGAGCTATTTACTAAATCCTTACTCTGAACACTGAATCTGATAGTAGGGTTCTTTTTGAGTAAGATCACAGTCTGGGCAGTAAGTACTCTTGTGGTAAAACCAGGGTTGAAAGCTTTGCATGCTTTGTTTTCTCCAGTCTGGCGAGGCAAAGCAAAGCGAAGAAATGGGCTTTTCTGACTATCCATAATAATACTTGCTGTCTTAACTTTTAAGTTCTAACTTCTCATGACTAATGTTATATCTTATTGCATTTGAACATCAATGAGACCTCAGTTAATAACTTAGACATAGATTCTAGTTAGTCTGGAGGTTAAGGGGTAAATATGTCCTTTCGGTGTTTTCTTTCTGGCTGACACATTAGTTTATACACTCTGCTTTAAATGAATAAATTTCTGTGCCAGCTGGGATCTTAACAAAAGAAACTGGGTAAGTATATGAATATTAAAAAATACTATTTGGCAAAAAAGTAAAACTATGAAATTTTAAGGTATCAATTATTACTTATCATTTTTTTCTATACGTGAATAATTACATTTAGTAGTCACTTTGCAATTCTTACTTTTAGGAAATAATGGGTGCTGTGGCCCTCTTGACACAGATCTCACTGTCCTCATGGAGATGAGTTGGTGAAATGAAACTGTTCTTGCTTTGTGGTAATAGAAAATTAGTGTATGTTAACGCACTGAAATAGTGACTCAGTTTTTCTGTTGCAACTGTCCATTTTTACTGGATGAGTAATTTTGTTTCACAGATGCAGCATTTAAAATCCTGAACCCTATGACTGTCCCGAGATTTTTTAGGCTGAATAGCAACAATGCCTTGATAGAGTTCTTGCTGGAGGTGAGAAGGAATCCTTTTCATTGATGGTGGGAGGTAAACGATGTTCTATACATGTCTGGTAATTGTTATGCATGTAAAAACAGAAAGAAATTGTCGTCTTTTTTAGGGTACTCCTGAGATAAGAGAACATTTTCTTGACTCCAAAAAAGATGTGGACCGTCATTTGAAATTGGCCTGTGAGCAGTTTATTCAGCAGCAGACCAAGCAGTTTGTAGAGCAGCTGGAGGAGTTCATAACAAAGGTACAGACCTTGGTGTATATTCAGTAAAGTGATTTTGGATTTTTCCGTAGATTTTCTTTTCAGTTAATTACTGTCTTGTGAAAACTCTGGCAGAACCCTGGCCAAGTGGCTCAGTTGGTTGGAGCATTGTCACATACAACAAAATGTTGCGGGCATATGGGAGGCAGCTGATTGATGTTTCTCACTCATATGAATGTCTCTCTCTCTCTCTCATTCTCTCTCAAATTAATACAAACATATCTTCCAGTGAGAGTTAAAAAAAAAAAAAAAGACAAAAACTTGCCCTGACTGGTGTGGCTCAGTGGGTTGGGTATCATCCTGAAAACCCAAAGGTTACTGATTTGATTCCTAGTCAGGGCACATGCCTACATTGTGGGCCTGGCCTTCAGTTGGGGGCATTCAAAAGGCAACCAATTGGTGTTTCTCTTGTACACCGATGTTTCTCTCCCTCCATTTTCCTTTCTCTAAAAAATTAAATAAATAAAAATATTGAAAAAAGTAAAAAAAAAACATAACAAAAAACTCAGACAGGAAGAGATAAGCCCAAGTCTTAATGATTTCATGTAAGAAATCAACTTGTTTCTTCTTTTTTTTAAAAAATTTATTTTTATTTTTTTTTAGAGAGGGAAGGGAAGGAGAAAGAGAGAGAGAAACATCAGTGTGCGGTTGCTGGGGGCCGTGGCCTGCAACCCAGGCATGTGCCCTAACTGGGAATCAAACCTGCGATGCCTTGGTTCGCAGCCCACGCTCAATCCACTGAGCTACATCAGCCAGGGCAGCTTGTTTCTTCTTTATGGGAGCTTTTTGTTTGGAACTTTTAGGTAAAAATTGCTTGTTGAGCATTTAGTTTTTAAGAGGAGGAATGCTAACACAGCGAGTAAAGCTAGTTTATAGCAGTCCTCTGGTCACCTATGTTCTGTTTGCTCACATGGTGAGTATTTGCCTGGGGTCTGGGACTCACCTTTCCTGGATCAGGACTTGCTGGTCACAGTCCTGCTTATCAGGGCTATTACTTAAATTGGTGAAGCATCTCTTCCTTTTTGTTTTACATGTTATTGGTATTTCTCCCTTCCATTTGCATGCATAATTAAAAATTGAAGATTTTATATCATTGCATTGGTAATCACCAGATAGATTAGTTTATACTCATCTATCTCTGCCTCCTAGCTCAAATCTATTAACTAATACCAGCAATAGAAAATACAAATCATGGCCCTGGCTGGTGTGGTTCAGTGGACCTAGTGCCAGCCTGCAAACCAAAGGGTTGCCAGTTCGATTCCCAGTTAGGCCACATGCCTGGGTTTTGGACCAAGTCTCCAGTAGGAGATGTGTAAGAGGCAACCACATATTGATGTTTCTATTCCTCACTTTCTCCTTCCCTTCCCCACTATCTAAAAATAAATAAATCTTTTAAAAACCAAGAAAAATATAGATCATGGCTATTTTGACTTTCCTTTTCCAAAGTAATCATTAAAAAAATTTACATGTTGTTATTAAGGACTTTCCTCATAAAGATGTTTAAAAAGTCTTGAAATTAACTTTAATTTATTAAACCTCTACTGCTTGTCCAGACTTGTATTAGAAGACATTTTCAAAAGATTAGACATATCAGAGACTTTCTTTCAAATGTACTTATTTAAATCTTAACTGGGGAGATGGTTGCTGGGTCCACCAATACTAAATCCAGAACCTGTGATGAAAGTGGGATATACCAGTTTTGAAAATAATAAAATACCAGAAAAGCAAGTACAGAAAGGTTATTGGATTGTATTAATTGCTTAGTGGATTTTAGCCTACTCATGTCAAATATTTGGAGTATGTTTATGTGTTTTTTTCCTACTGCATACATTTTAAAAGAGGGTGGTAGAAATGTTTTCTCCCAGATTTTAATTTTAAAAAATGGTATAAATATTGATACTTTGTAATTTATTATTCAGTTATCATAGTTTTTACTGATGAAAAACCAGCTTGTAGATTATAGTATGCACAGGGTGGAAGAAAAGTAGGTTTACAGTTGTTCATAGTGAAAGTAATACAATAATAAATAATAATACAATAATAACTTCTGTCTTTTGTATACTTACAACTATAAGCCTACTTTTGCCCCACCCTGTATTTTTGGGAGAGCATCCACATTAACATTGGTGGGACATATTGTAGAATGCATATTCTGCAGTAACAGAGCAGCAAAGTGAAACTTCCTATAAAAACAAGTCGATAATGAAATCTAGGATTAAAGGGTTTTTCTAGAAAACACAGTTTCCTTAAAAATCAAGAGAATGAAAATTTACTGATGTAGTTGTCCAAGCTGACCTTAGTATAACTAGATAAATCTGGTAGAATGGTACAGTTGTGCATTTTGGAACACTGGACACTATGAACATTTTTTAAAAATTAGAGGCATATATATAAGAGAGCCTTCTTGTATATAATTAAATAACATGAACATGCTACATGTCTCTAGTGGGCACCTATGTAGAGCTAAGCTGTTCATACATCTCCTTTATTCTCCCCTCACTGTGAGATTGGTGAGGGAAAGGCCTTTCTCTAATCGACATTGAGAAATCAGTTGCCTCATTTTTACTTTTTTTTTAAAATATATTTTATTGATTATGCTATTATAGTTGTCCCATTTCCCCCCTTCATTCCCCTCCACCCTGTATACCTGCTCTTACCCACATTCCCCCCTTTTAGTTCATGTGTCATAAGTTCTTTAGCTTCTACATTTTCCATTCTATTCTTGCCCTCCCCCTGTCTATTTTCTACCTACCATCTATGCTACTTATTCTCTGTACCTTTTCCCCCTCCTCCTCCTACTCCCCTGTTGCTATCCCTCCATTTCTGTGGTTCTGTTCCTGTTCTGGTTGTTTGCTTAGTTTGTTTTGGTTTTGTTTTAGGTGTGGTTGTTAATAATTGTGAGTTTGCTGTCATTTTACTATACGTGTTTTTTTT
>PVIA01017590.1:0-15253 GCA_004024845.1 Tonatia bakeri
GGACTGAGTGCTGGCCTGTGAACCAAAGGGTCACCAGTTTGATTTTTTGTCAGGGCACATGCCTGGGTTGTGGGCCAGTTCCCTAGTAGGGGTCATGTGAGAGGCAACCACACATTGATGTTTCTTTCTCTCTATTTCTCCTGCCTTCTCCTCTCTCTAAAATAAATAAATTAAATATTTTTCAAAAACAAAGCCATTATATATTGGAAATATGGAATACAATTAAAGCAATACAGAGAGGGTAATTTATAGCCTTAAATATGCACAGGGTCTGGCAGAAGTAAGGCTTGCTTGAGCATGGTTGGTAGGGTACGTGAACGTCTTGCATGAGGTGGACAGCAATTTGAACATTTCACCTACAATATCATATGGTGTGCTTGAGTGTGATATTGTTATGTTACAGAATTACATGCTAAAGATTTTGTAATAAAAGACACTGTAATAAAAGGGGTGTTATTTATGACAGACCCTATGTTTTAGAAAAGAGAACTGAAAAATCAATGGATTAAGCATTTAAATAAAAAATATTAGTAAAAAGAAAGGAAAGAAACTTAAAGAAAGGATAATCAGGAAAATGAGTATACACCTGAAACTAATGTAATGTGCTAATTATACCTCAATTAAAGAAAAATAAATATAAATTTTTAAAAACATAGAAAATAAGGAGTAGAAGTAAATTACATTTAAAATAAGCACATACTAAGGACAATTAACAAAATCATAATTTGCCTCTTTTTACTTTTTTATCCTCACCCAAGGACATGCTTATTGATTTTAGAGAGAGGGAAAAGGAGGGACAAAGAAAAGGATAGAAACATTGATGCCAGAGAGAGAGAAGAACCTGCTTCCCAGGTGGATACCCTGACTGGGAGTTGAACCAGTGACCTTTGGATTTACAGGACACTCCAACCAACTGAGCCACATCAGCCAGGGCCATAAATTGCTTTAAAAAAAAAAAAGACTGGTAAATAGACAAACCTCTTGTATAACTGATTAAGAATTGTTTAAAAGAGAAGGCAGAAATAATGAATATTAGCAATAAAATAAAGACTGAACTGCAGAAATTATTGGCTAAAATTCAACCCATTCAGGCTATATAAAAGAGAAAACTAGCTTTTTAAAAATCTGAAAATATTTCTTCAAAATCTATACTATTACATGAAATGGTGAAAAGGTAGAAACATTTTTTCAAAGGCAGGAACAAGACAAGGTACCTGCTATCATCACTCCTACTCAACACTATACTGGAAGTTCCACCAAGGAAAAAACACATACACACAAAAGAAACTGGAGGGGAAAGACTAGAAAAGAACACAAGGAAATATATGAACAAACTAAAAGATATAATAAGTTTCAGTACTTAAAGTGTAGACAAAAAATGAATAATGATGGCTATTAGTGGGGAAAGGGGTTGGGTAATAGGGTGGAAGCAAGACATCTTAATGTGTGCCTTATTATATCCTTTTGATTTTAAATGACATATATGTATTATCTATTCAATAAATATTAACAGAGAGGTGGACTTGACAAGGATGTTGGATAAAACAGTAATATAAAAAATCAATATCATGAAAATCAGATGTCATGAGGAACAACCAATTTGAAAATCTAATTTTTAAAAATTCCATTCAAGACCTGTCAGATAAAATTTTAAAACTTTATTGAAGGACATAAAAGAGGATCTAATAGACAAACCATGTTCATGAACAGGAAGTTTCAATAACATAAAGGTGAAAAATTTCCACAAATATCTAGTTATAATGCAGTTCCAATAAAAATAACATAGTTTTTGAGGAACTTTATAAGATATCCATAGATTCACTTTAGTGCATGATGTTCTATACTATGCCACCTTTTGTATAAGAAGGAAGGAAAAAAGAAATCATACACAGAATTTCTCATTTGTGTTAAAAAAAAAAAAAAGCACAGGAAGGAAAAATCCAAGATTATCCAGAGTGGGTCATATAGGACGTGAGCAGGCAGAGGGTAGAAAGATGGGAGGGGATGAGAGGGTCACACTCTGTACTTTCTTGTACAGATCTGACTTTTGTACTATTTTAATGTTTCATATATTTTTAAAGAAATAAAATCAATAAGAAATTGAGAGATCACATAATTCATATCATAAACAAATAAAAAATTATTTTTAATGAATAATATAATAACACTGAAGGTGTGAGAAAGAGAACTAACTCAAGATACTTTTGAAAGAAATTTTGAAATATATACACTTAGACTAGAGAGAAGAAAACCTCAGTACAAATATTTGACTGTAGTTAGTAGGCTCTTTTTAGCAGAGTCATGAGTTAGGTCTGAAATTACCAAGTATTCTGTGATTCACCCAATAAATACTTATATTGTGGATAATGGGAGCTGGGTTTTTCACTATCAGAGAAGTGAATTACAAATATGGAAATGGGGAAGATAAAATGAATCTGTAGTGGTGGATTAGAATTGGAGATATTAACCAGAGGGGAGGTGGGAGGAGATAATGGGGGGAAAGGGGGAGAGGGTGGTCAAGGAACATGTATAAAGGACAAATGGACAAAGCTAAAAGGGGGGTAGGATTGAGGGTGGGATGTGGGGATGGCTGGGGTGGGGATGGGGAAATGGAGACAACTGTACTTGAACAACAATAAAGAAAAAAAGAATTGGAGATACTAATATAAGATTATGATTTGAAGACAGAGAGATAATATATGTTATATACAATATATGAAGGATATATATAGTATATAAAGTGTGTGGGAGCACTATACCTAGAACTCAGGATTTTGTTTTTAAATTAATTAAAAGGAACCAGGGCATTTGTCCAGTTTAAAAAAAATAAAGGAGTCACTGGCTGCTTGAAAAATGGCTGATTTTAGGATGGGGACAGGAAAAGTAAAAGATGAGTCTGGAATATTTTGTTGAATCAAGTAAAAATACTAAAAGAAAGATTGAGATGTCAAAAACACAGGGAAGAAATAAAAGACAAAGGAGCTAGCTTGACGGAGGATTCCATTGGCCCTATCAGGGGCAATTGGATCATCAAAATAAATAATTATAGTAAAGGATTCCAAATAAGAAAGTATGAGCCCATAGTGACATAATTAAACAAATAAATGTAGAAGAGGAAAGCTTACAGTAGAAGGCTAACTATTAAATGTATAAAGCGTTGTGGAATCAGAAAATCACAATTTGGAGAACCACCATAATAATAATTTAGGGGATAGTCATCAATGTGCACTAAATTTATGGATGAATATGTAAGGAGTAAGAAGATATTTACATAGACTCAAAGTATATCCCCACGAGATACATATGGGGAACAGAGTAATGTTATAGTAGAAAAATCTGGCAGATAATAGTCTAAACACATGATTAAAGTTACTATCAGCAGTACTGGGATAAACAGCATACACCTCCTGATAGGACGCACTAAGGAGTACACATCATTTTTGTGCTATTCCCACCAAAACTTTGTATTCTGACATGAAGAAAATTCAGACAAATAAAAATTATAGACTATTTTACAAAATAACTCTACTCTTCAGAAATGAGAATGTAGCGAAACAAAGACTCAAAAACTCTTCTGGATTAAAAGAAACTGAAGACATGGATATTGAATGCAAGGCATGACCCTGGATTTTTTTTGTTGTTACAGGAAACAGTGGGCTATTAGGGGAAATCTGAGTGAGGTCTCTAGATTGTATCAGCAATTTTCAGCCTTTCTTTAATCTCATGGCACTCATAGACTAATTACTAAAATTCTGCAGCACATCAAAAATATACTTTTTTTGTAGATCTTACAAAAATAGGTATGCTTTTTATTCATTCACACTGTATAGCTATTGTTGTATTGGCTATTGTCATTTTTAAAAATTTGTCAGTCTAATGGAAAAGAGGGAAGTGCCCCTGACTAAATAGTCAGGAATTGCATGTTTTAAAAATTCTTGCAGCACACCAGTGTGCCACAGCACACTGGTTGAAAATTGCTGAATTAGATAGTAGTATTGTATTTATGCTAACCTCCTGATCTTGATCATTGTACTGTCATTAGGTAAGAGATTGATCTTCATTTTAGAAACACATACTGAAGTCAAGATTTGCATCAAGTCTACAATTTGCTCTCAAGTGGTTAAAATAGATACATGTGTGTGTATGCACATGTACAGAGAGGAGAGTATTTTTGTAACTTTTCTTTAATCTGGAATTATGTCAAAAATTTGAAAGAAAGATAATTCCTTAAGATGATGCAAATTAACACTACACTGCATACCCACCAGAACAGTTTAAATAAAAAAGACCAACAATACCAAGTGTTGACAAGGATGTGAAGAAACTGAAACCCTCGCACATTGCTGGCGGGGTTGCAAACTAGTGCCACCACTTTGGAAAACAGTTTGGCAGATTCTTAAAAAGTTAAACATATGCTTACCATACAGTCCAGCAATTTCAGTTCTTGGTACTAGTCAAGAAAAGTGAAAACATATGTCCACTCAAAGATTTCTCTATTTCATCGCAGCATTTAATAATAGCCAAAGACTGGAAAAATTCCAAATGTCCATCAGTAAATGGACAAACAAAATCTGGAATATTTACACAGTGGAGTACTACTCAGCAATAAAAATGAAAATTTGGTTCATGCAACAATATGGATGAGCCTCAAAAACACTTTGCTAAGCGAAAGAAGCAAAGCACATAAGATTATATATTTTATGGTTCCATTTACTTGAAAATTAGGGAAACTATACAGACAAAAGTAGATCAGTGGTTTCCTAGAGCCAAGAGTGGGAATGGAAATTGACTGCAAACAGACTTAAAGAAACTTTCTGACTAATAAAAATCTTCTATAACTGGATGTATAATGAACAGTAATGGTTGTATACTGAACCTTAAAATTAGTGAATTTGTGGTATGTAAATTATATCTCAATAAAGTTACTTTTAAAAGACTATATAGCCCCCTCCACATGAGTAACATATGGACTATTTAATAAATAGTGGTGGAGTAACTATCTGTGTGAAAAAAATTAGTTCTCTATCTCATGACACACACACACACACACACGCATGCACAAATTCCAGCTGGTTTCAAGACTTAAATCATAAAACTTTGGACTCTTTAGAAGAAAATATAGAGAATACCTCCAGGTCCTCATGGTGCACAGGTTTCTTATGACTATAAAAACACAAAGCAACAAGAAAATACCAATAAATTAACAACTTTAAAATTGGAAATTCATGTATAACAAAAGATACTGAAATAAAGCATAAGGACTTTATTGTAAATACTTGCAGCATTTATAACTAAGAAAGGTTTAGTATCCAGATTATATAAATAGCTACTACAATAAGAAAAAAATCCCTACAAATAATCTGATTGAAAAATGGTCACAGGACCCATTAGTAGATGGGTAGACAAAAGAGCTGTGGTACATTTACACAATGGAATACTACTTGGCCATATTAAAAAGGAGAAGGAAGGAAGGAAGGAAGGAAGGAAGGAAGGAAGGAAGGAAGGGAGGGAGGGAGGGAGGGAGGAAGGGAGGGAGGAAGGGAGGGAGGGAAAGAAAGAAGAAAAGGAAGGAAGGAAGGGAGGGAGGGAGGGAGGGAGGAAGAGAGGGAGGAAGGGAGGGAAAGAAAGAAGAGAAGGAAGGAAGGAAGGAAGAGAAAGAAAGAAGAAAAGGAAGGAAGGAAGAAAGGGGAAGGAAGGAAGGAAGAAAGGGGAAGGAAGGAAGGAGGAAAAAGAAAGAAAGAGAAAGAAAAAGAGAAAGAGGGAGGGAGGGAGGAAAGGAAAGGAAATCTTACCCTTTGTGGCAGCATGGATGGACCTGGAGAGCATTATGATAAGTGAAATAAGCCAGTGAGAAAAAGACAAGTACCGTATGATTGCACTCAGATGTGGAGTGCAATGAACATAAAGAATTAGACAGGCCCTTAGATAGCAGGTGGACAGGTGTCTGGGTGGGTAGGGTTGAGAAGGCTGGTAGTGGGATTGAGAAAAAATTTTAAAAAGAACACTTATGGACATGGACACCAGTGTGGGGATTGCCATGGCGGGGGGATGAAATTGGAGTGTAGAGGAGGGTGTTACGGGGATAAATGTGGTGGAAGGAGACTTGACTTGGGGTGGTGAACACAGTGCAATGTACAGATGATGTGTTGTGGCAATTGTATAATTGCCCCTGAAACCTGTATAATTTTGTTAACCAGTGTCACCCCAATAAATTCAATAAAAAGGCAGGGTTGGCGGGAGACAGCAAGATTTCTTTACTGACCCCCACCTAAAAAAAGAAAAGTGATCATAGGATAGAAATATACAATTTGCTAAAGAGGAAATTGTAAAAGTCAATAAATGTATGAAAAATTCTGCCTCATTAGTAACTGTGAAAATGCAATTTATAATAATGATGTGACAGAAATTCACCATCATGTTGGCAAAAATGAGTCTGATATTGAACAGCATTGATAAGGATTCTCATACTTGCTGGTAGATGTAAACTGGTATAACTAAAGTGCAATATGGCATGATGTAGTCACATGCGTACCTACAACTTAGCAATTTTATATTTACATACATTGCTAAGAAAAATGCCAGAAGACATGTATAAGGATATTTACTGCAGCATTTTCCTATTACGAAAAGAAGAACTGTCATTCTCTTTCAAAATGATTTGTTTGTTCTGGATACTCATGTCATTTGGGCCTCTGCCTCCCCATGGCAGAAATATAACAAAGGTAACAGTGATAGAAAAGAAAGCTGTACTGGAAATGGCCCATGAAATTAGGGAAACTTCGAAGTGTAGATATAGGAAAGTCTTTTGGGCAATAAAAGTTTTGTGACCTAGTGAAAGTTTACCATGGACTAGCACTAATCAGGAACTCTGTCCAGATGTTCTGTAAGCTCCCTTCTAGCCTGAACATTCCATGGATCTCGTGTTTATGTATTGAGGCTTTCCCAAGAGACCTGGCATAGTCTAATTTGTTATGCACAGAGACTTGTGAAGTATAATAGTGAATTCATATTATTCTCACCTAACTCATGTAAAAATAACTAGGAGCAGAGTTCTCATCTCATACCCAGATCTGCATGGAAGTAGTTTCAGCATCTACTTTTTCTAATGCATAGAGGCAGGATAAAGTTAAAAACTTAGACTTTGGTGCAAAACTTAATTATTTTAAAATCTAGTTCCTCCACTTATTAGCTTCCTAACTGTTGCAAGTTATCTTCTCTGTGCCTAGATTTTTCTATCTGTAAACTGAGAATTAGAATTATCTCCTAGGGTTATTTTTAGGATCAAATGAATGTAGGTAAAGCACTTAAAACAATGTAGACAAGTTAAACCACCAAGTAAGTACTATATGAGTGCTAGTTATTATTAATGGAATGGCTGCAATCCTGAGTGGAAGAAATGACCCATGGCACTTTCAGGAAAAAAAAAAAAAAGGAGATAAGCCAAGTTATTTTTAAGCCTTTTGAAATGAAGAAGGCATATGTATCATTTTCCTGCCTCACCTTTGAATTCACAGTCTCTTCACAAAGAAGGTAGGGAATCCTCTGCTTTAGGTAGAAATGGGTTTTTGTTTTTTTTTTGGCAATGAACTTTCCCACATAATGTTTATGATATATCACCATCACCAGCTTCTACTCTGTTTTTTCAGGCTGGACGACAACTGGAAGCTGAGCAAGCTTACAAGTATACGCTGAAGGTATGATGCAGACACCTCTGCTGTTTGCACTGTACTGAGGTTGGAAAACTGGGAGGAAGGGACTGGCTTAATTCAGAATTTTATAGCATTTCATGATGTGAGTATTTTTTTCTAGAGGCTTTTCTTACCACCTTCTCCATTATCATGGGACTCCTGGGTTTGGAACAATAACCCACATGTTACCATGGGGGATCTTTCTTTATACTTCTTTAGAGAACATGGTTTAAATGGAGAGACAGGTGGCTTGGGTGTCAGTAGACCGGAATTATGGTCTTAGCTTTGTCATTAACATACTGTATTAACCTCTCTGGGCCTCATTTTCCTCATGTGGAAAATGAAGGTGTTGGTCTAATCTAGGACTGAACAAATTTGTTCTGTAAATGGCAAAATAGGAAATATATTAGGCTTTGTGGGCCAAATGGTCCCTATTGCAACTACTACACTCTGACTTGTAGTGAAAAAGCAGCCATAGACAATTCATAGACAAATGAAAGGGGATGTGTTTCAAATAAATCTACTTACAAAAACAGGCAGTGCAAAGATCTGGCTCACGAGCAGTGGCTTGGCAAACCCTGGTCTATTCTATTGGCTGTGAGTTGTAAGTAATTTGACTTGAAAGTCTGTGGCTTAAACAAATTTGGAGTTTTATTTTCTCTTCATCGAATGAAGAGTCCAGGACTGGTACCACAAGTCCACAATGCCATCAGAAACCCAACCTCTTTCTACCTTTCTGCTCTAGCAATCACAGCATTCGGTTTCCATCCCTCAGAGATGAAAGACAGCCATTGCAGCTCCAGCCACTTCATCTCTGTTTCAGGCACAATAAAGAACAAATAGGGGGAAAGGACAAAGTGGTCATGCTGGTTACTTCACATCCCTTTGAAGAGCAATGACTTCAACTTGTATTTCATTGGCCACATTGGCCGTAGCACTTCCCTTGCAAGGAACGCAGGACATGTGGCTTTTTAGCAGGCTGCATAGCTGCCTTGAAAAGACAGGAACACTTATTTTTTTAGTAAAGAAAGGAGATAGTGAATATTTAGTAAGCAACTAGATGTCACTACACGTCTTGATTCTAAAATTAAATCCATATCTAACATCTTTGATTCCTGTCATCTGCCAAATGGCAATAGTATACAATAGTCAAGATATATTGCATGATAATGTGAATCTTTTAAAAATAAACTTTTTTGAAGTTATTTTTTAAAAGTATACAAACTGACTGTTCATATCACTTGATAAATTTTCATAAAGTAAAGATATACATATAACCAGCACAATGTTCTGAGGTATTTTAATGGAGTTACTATGAAATAGAGAATATAGCCAATTCCATCCCAAGGAACTATGTCCTTTAGCTCCAGAAATAAGGGGTCTCCACATAGGTATATCAGATATGACATATGTCCCCTTCCTTCATTGCAGCTAAAATTGAAAGATGAGACTCTGCTTGCAGAGATCCACATGCTACAGGAGACGTTTGGTTTTGGAAATCCATCTTTTTGACTTTCTTTTAGCTGAAGAATTTTCTCTATGGGACTCTGAGTTCTTTTACTTCCCAGAGAAATTAAACCCTGGATGCTCTACCACGTAAGACCTGGGGATAGAGAACAAAAGAATCTTCACCGTAAACAGAAACCCATTCATTTATTTCCATTGGCTATCTTACTTGGTATCAGATGTTACTGGTTGTTTTTACTGATTGACAGTAAAATGGATGACAATAAAGAATGGAAATTGGAGATTCAAAAGTCATCAGTGTGGTTCTTGGAGTTGTTATACTACGGTATATATAAGAATATAATTATATCTATATAATTAAGGTATAGTGGGTTCATTATTGGGGTTTCTGGCAAAAGCTAATCAGGACCACTCCTGGAGGAAGTCAGCTGCTATGATCCCTGGCCAGGTTAACCTACTGGAACTTGGGGATTAAGGCATCATTTTCTAAGGTGGAACTACAGGAAGAAAGCTATGCTGGGGAACTGTGTTAGGGCAAAGAGCATGTTAGCTGGGGCCAGGGCGTTTGGATCCAACAGTGAACAGAGATGCTAAATAGAGAGGTGCACAAGGGCTCCATAATGAGTTCATTACCCTCTCATGGATGCAAAAGTCAAATTGAGGTAATTTTTCTACGGCTAAAGATGACAAAGGAATCATACTTCACCTCTGTTCTCCTGGATCACTGCACAGCAAAACCAGGGATAAAGGTCCCCATGCTTTATTTTTCAGAGACGGTGGAGAGAATAGAAGGGAAGGCTAGAATGATATTAGTAAACACTGAAAGATAAACTCTACGTTCATTTATAGTCCTTTTCCAGTCTAGTGCTACCGTCCCGCCTCCCCACCAGACTGTGCGCTTCCCGTAGGCAGGGACAGCGTCCTTCTCTCTTTGGGTATTCAGAACTGCACCTTGGCGCTAACAGATGCTAAGAAACGTTTGCTGGACGAAAGGACTAGTCGAGCACTGTAGCGCTTCTCTTAGTCACCCCGGGCATCTCCCGGTACTCCTCACCAGGTCAGCACCGGCTGCGAGCGCCCACAAGGTGAGGATTACACTGCTACGCATGCTATTAGCAGATTGTAGCACGCCTTTTCTTTTTCCCTTGTTTTTTTTTTTTTTTTTTTTTTGCGTCAGTGTAAGGGAGGTACTTTCGAGTTCACCGTGTTGCATTATGGGGAATGTAGGAGCGGATAGAGGAAAGGGCTGGGCGAGAGGACCATTAGCTTCCGGCACCGAGGCCCTCGGGGGTGGCTGGCGGCTCCTTGACGCTTTGGTTTCGCAGCGTTGACCCAGCACGTCCCTCGGAGGCGGTAGAGCTGATCCTTGCGGGCGGAGGGACGCTTCGAGGACCGGCTAGTGGCGCACGGCCCTCGGTGCACCGTTCCTGCACCATGGTCCAGCTTAGTGAGTGATAGGGACCCGAGAGACCTTCCAGGCGGTCCCGGGGACGTAGAGTACCGGGTGAAGCAACGCTGTCCTAGGCGAGCTGGAAGCATCCCGAACCTGAAACAGCCAGACGGCCCTATGTTTGATCATACTTTTCATTTTCTTCTCACCTAATTCTCCCTGAAGCCCTATGATATAAGAGGCATTCATTTTACCGATGAGTCAACTGCGGTCCCCACCTGGTCACAGAACTAGTAAATGACGGGCCTGTGCTGAGTGAATTAAGGGTTGAGGAGGAAGTCATTTCTGGAGGGAGTGCATAAGAAGGGTTATCGCGAGGGAATGGTTTCTAAGCCAGATTTCAAAGAATTGGTTAGTAATAAGGATTTCCACTGCAGGGAAGAGAATGTTTTGTCTACCTCATTTTACCCATTTTGTGCCCTCGTTTCTTAACCGTTTATTTTTCTGCAGCTACTTTCCTCTGTAAGGCCTACCATGGAGGCCACTTAACCATCCGTCTTGCTCTGGGTGGCTGCACCAACCGGCCTTTCTACCGCATCGTGGCTGCTCACAACAAGTGTCCCAGGGATGGCCGTTTCGTGGAGCAGCTAGGCTCCTATGACCCACTGCCCAACAGTCACGGGGAGAAACTCGTGGCTCTCAACCTGGACCGCATCCGGCATTGGATTGGCTGTGGGGCCCACCTCTCTAAACCTGTGGAAAAGCTTTTGGGTAACTAGCCTTACCTAGGGATTTAAAATTAAAGCTAATTATAGGATGATGAAAATTAAAAATGATTTTCATTACCTGTAGGCTGCTCAGGACTGGAGTGGGAGGTAAACTTGTGATCTAATTGCATTTTGAATCTGGAGACCTTTTGGGGACTCCTTTACAAGACTTTTTGGGTGACTGGGAGTTTCTGTTAAAAATGGGAAGTGTGTCTTGAACGGCTGTCAGTTTGTCCTTTTCACGGTAAGGAAAATAATGTTAGGAAGTTGAAGACAGACTGGTGAGTTTGTTTTAAATCTACGCTCTAGGTCAGGTCTCTTATTAGATCTCAGCTCTGTGAGGCCGAGTTCCCAAGGAAACATTGGCTTATACTGTGTTATAACAAATGAAAATCCCGTTGTTTTTAGGTCTTTCTGGTTTTTTCCCTCTGCATCCCATGATGATCACAAGTGCTGAGAGGCTGCGACGGAAACAAGCACGTGAAATCCTCTTAGCATCTCAGAAAACAGATACAGAAGCAGTGGAAACAAAAATGAGCTGACTTCACTGAGTAAAGCAGCGGCAACAAGGTCAAAGTCCTCTTAAAACACTTGTGCAGAGTTGTTAGTTATATTAGACTTAGAGGTCAATAAATGAATTTTCTTTGTCATCCATGTTCTTCTCGCCTGGCCTGAGCAGAACCCAGGGAGAGATTGTTCTTGCGTGACACAGAGCTGAGTCTAGGTGCTAATTATTAGCTTTTCCAGCCTTTATCTGGGGAAACACATTGACTGTGGAATAGGTTTGGACCCTGGGTCTCTTACATAGCTCTACAGTCTGCTGACTTCCAAAACTCCCCTGTTTCAAAGTCATCAACCAGCATATCCATGACCAGTTCAAGTAATTCCTACCTTAATCATTTATGGTTATCCCACTAGTTTAAGAACACAATTACTGCTCTGGCCAATGTGGCTTAGTGGGTTGGAGCCTCGTCTCATACTGAAAGGCTGCCAGTTTGATTCCTGGTTGGGCACAGTCCCAGGTTGTGGGTTCGATCCCTGGTTGGGGTGCATAGGAGAAGGCAATCAATTGATGTTTCT
This sequence comes from Tonatia bakeri, assembly GCA_004024845.1. NCBI lineage: Eukaryota > Metazoa > Chordata > Mammalia > Chiroptera > Phyllostomidae > Tonatia > Tonatia bakeri. Next base: position 12,393 of record PVIA01017590.1, read on the forward strand.
CTCTCTCTCCCTCTCTTTTCTAAAAGTAGTGAAAAAATGTCCTTGGGTGAGGAATAAAAAAAAATACAGTCACTTTGCTTATTGTTTTTGTAATCACAGATTTGTATTTTCTTAACACAATCTTAAATTTACAAAGGTAGATTTATTATGAGCTTTTAGTCTGTAATAATCTTTTAATAATGAGAAACTGGTAAAAGCTAATATTGTAAAGTGCCTACATACATTAGGATGGCCTTTTACATGCAAGGTTATTTGTGAGATTTATAAGGTATTACAGAAGTCAGAAAGGATTATCTCCATTTTATAGATGGGTAAACTGAAGTTCAGAGGTGGTAACTTGCCCAGGGCCACAGTTTAATATTGGCAGAGCTAAGGTTCAGGCCCCAGTGTGCCTACTTGCAGAGCCCTTTGCAATATGTGTTGTTTATAGTGTGTTGGCAGGAGGAATAAGGATTAGGGGCATTTCAAATGTACACTTAAAAAGTCAGTGATAGAATTGGGTTGAGGTATCACAAGTTTGATAATATAAATGACTGGCTGTGGCAGAAACCCAAAATACTACATTTTTCTGCTCCACCCTGCTCCACCCTAACCTCAGGATTCTACAACCACAAGCATGGATTAGATGGTTTTTGTGCACATGTTGAATAATACAGATTTCAAATTCTGGCATAAGACTAGGATATAGGAGATTTATAAAGAAGAATCTAACAATGTACCAACTTACTTTATTCTCTGGATTTTATATTCTGAGAACAATTAGCAGCCACCTAAAATTGTGGAGTCAAGATTCCCTGAGATTGTTACTGGTGGACCTCCAGTTGCTTTGAGGAGAGCAGACTTGGAAGGCAAGGCAAACAGAGTGAGACCGACTTTACCTTGGATGTGGGAAGAGAAATGCTTTCAAAATGATAGGAACTCTGAAAGTTTAAAAGATAACCTGGAGAGTTTGATGGGAGAAGCTTTAATTGATAGAACAAAAGAGAATGTGATTTTAAAAAGTATTGATCAGTGAAGGGAACTGCTGTGAAATAGGTTAAGGTGAGGTATTTTTTTGAGGTAGAGTTTCTGCCAACTCAGGTACCTCCTTTGTGCCCTTGTCTGTCTTTTCTCTAAGATCTGTTCACACATATTTCCTGTATGAGCTCATCCTTCCCCTGACTTGTAGTTCTCTCGAGCCCTAGCCTTGCCTTGGATCTCCCGGCCCATATTCCTCACCATGTCTTAGCTGATTGCATCAGCTACCATCTTCAAATTTAATACGCTCAAAATTCAGCTCTGCACTTTAAAAAGCATTAAAAAGAAAAAGCCTTCACATCAGCAGCTTATAGTTTTATTAAGATGAGGATTTGGATCATGTTATTGTTACAGAACAAACGAGGGGGGGCCTGGGATGGTAATACTCTTACTGAAAGAGACTCCAGTCCGTCATGTCCGCCGCCTTAAAGGAAAGATATCTCTCAAAGCCAGAGATTCGTGAAAAGGAAACGTTTATTTAGTGCTATACAAACTTAAAGTAGTGACCTAATGTCTTTATCAAAATCTTAAAGTCCCCTAAAACACCCACAAACGCACACAGTCCTTCCTTGCCCTTTGCCCAGTCTGGGGTACCGTATCTCAGGAAAGGAAATAGAAGTCTGGGCTCAGGCAGCCCCTGGTTCTTCCCAGTAATCCGTGCTCGGCTGGTAGGCTTCTCTTGGTTCTTGGCACCCTCAGCTGTGTCACCAGAATCTCTGCTAAAGCTGGGTGGTGGTTCCCCCTACTACTGCTATGGGGGTCCCCACTCTGGCAAAGCTGCATGGTCCTCTCTCCCCCAGGACCACGGGAGTCCCCACTTAGCCAAGTCTGCGTGGTTCTCCCTTCTATGGCTGCCATGTCTGGGTTTTAAATCCCTGCGTCAATCTTCCTCTGCAGCTCCATTTCCGACTCCTCCCGCACTCGGCCACACTTGCCCTCAATCTGCTGTCCTTTCCAGCTTTTCTGGTCACCATCATGGGTCTGGGCAAGTGTCAACCCATGTCGTGGAACCAATCTTTTCCGAGCTCCCACGCAGGTGCTGTAACTCAGGGGACCTGCCCCCCAGTCACATCTTGGGGGGTGTCTCTTTCCATCCCCCTGGGCCAGAGTGTGGCCACAGCTATTTAGCATATTCAAGCAACCAGCTTAAGGCTATAGGTATGTTAAATAACTGTGCCATGGATTAGCTGCAAAACTGCCCTGCGTGTTCTTGCTCTGTGTGCCCCTTCCCCTAACTCACACCTGTGGGGGGGAAGGGATATCTTAGAATCTCCTGGACACCTTGAGTTCTGGGCCCCATTTCAAATGTCCATTTGGGGTCCCCCCTCTTAGCTGCACCCTGTAACATTATCTCCACAGAAGTAGAAGGTGATTCGGGAGCTGGAGAATGAATGGGACTAATTCTGTAATGTCAAATCTAAAAGTCTTATCAGATCATTTTTTAAAGACCTGTATTTCGTGCTTTTTGTTTAATGTAGACTTTTTTTCTTACAGGGCTCAAAGGAAGTACCTACTCCGAAGTCCCACCCTGTAGGTTGCAAAATTATTTGGGCTTTAGAGCTCTATGTACTCTTGTCGGAATCATCTTTGAAAAATAACAAATCTATTTAACCATCGTTCTTTGAAAAACCACATGTATATGAACCACGCGAAATTATCCAATGCCGATGTTACGCTGTTTTGTTGCTTTAAAAAAAAAAGAAAACGTATAGGTCCAACCTGATTTGTATATTCCGGGTATTAAGAGATATTCTACACTGGCATATTGGGGAGAAGATAAGCGCCAGATTTCGAGAGCCTCGGAGGAGAGGGCGTGGCGGCCATCAGCTACTTCCGCTTCCTCC
>PVIA01017591.1:0-15311 GCA_004024845.1 Tonatia bakeri
CATTTTTCCTTATTTTTTTAAGTAAACAGATTGGGTTAGGAATCTGATACTCATGGTTAAATGCCTTGCTTGAAGTCTCTCAAGGAGTAAGCCATCGTGTGGGATTTCCATGCCTTTACAGCCCATGGTTTTTCCATTTATATGCCCAAGGCAACCACATTAGTTGTTAAAGAAGTGATCTTTTTAAAGCCAAATTGCCTTGGAACTGAGCATATTTTGATTGTGTTTTCATTATTTCCTTTTCTAAATAAAAGAAAATTAATTGTTAAAAAGGGCAGAAAACCTGATAAAGCTTCAGGGTGCAGGCAGCCAGTCATCTCCTCCCCTTCCTTCCGTCATGGCAGGAGAGGCCTTCCTGAGTCACGGTTCGTGAACTCTGATGACTGCAAAGAACCTGAATGCTCTTCTTGGCCAATGTCTAGGCACATGTAAAAATACCCCCGAGAGGAGAGGTGACTCCTCCAAGGCCACACAGCCAGCAGCTGGCAAGGCTGGGACTGGAGGTTTCTTTTCTCTGACTGTAGACATCCCCTGAGATTCACTGCTTCTCCTTTGGAGTGACGCTGTGGTGTCCCTCCGAGTCACCATTCCCTTTCTTTGTATGTGGCAGGGAAATGGCTTTGTGCGGAGTGGAATTTTGTATCTTCATTTTAAGGCCTTCACAAATATGTTCCAGTGTGCAGAGTGTCTGAACTAGAACCACAGTGAGTTTCCATCAGCTGCAGAAAACCCACCGTTTACACAGAGCGGCGTCTTCTGTTTCACATCTGCCGAGAGGCGTGTCTGCCTGGCCCGAAGTGGTGGCCAACAGTGACGCAGTTAGAAACTTGAGCTGGTTAGACGCGTGAGGAAAGCTCTCCTCGGTTAGACTTGGCTGATCATGACAACGAAGTGAAAGTCTGCAAGGACGGTTTTGTTGGGAAGGGGCTGTGGTGGTGCAGGGTCCCGGGCTCCTCGTGAACTGCTTGGTGCCAGTCCTCCACGGCCAGAGCTGGAAAGGCCTGGGTAGGTGGAGGGGCTGGGAGACAGCTCTCAGGGGGTCCTCCTCCTGTCTCCTCTAGGGGTCGGCCAGGGTGTCTTCTGTCCTCTGTAGCCCACCCTTTGGAATGAGGCGGGCAGAAAGGAGTAGGACACGGATTACAGTGACATGTGCCCAATGGCACGTCAGTGTACAAAGACTCCTAGTTAGTTCACAAGACCCATGATTTTCTTCCCCCTTTAAAAACAAAAGGTCTCAGGTTATCTGGGGGATAAGTGGCAAGTCTTCCTTTTGTGCTGCCTACTAAGACTGGCACATTAGAAGCTCTCCCGTGTGCCAGGGCATTTTTACAGACACGTGATCCCAAAGTGGAACTTAGCATTTAGGGACCTTACTGTTCATCTTTGTAATGGAAGGTATGCCCAGAAAAGAGTTTTAACACAGTCATCATAAAAATCACTGGAGAGTCTTATAAAAAGTTACAAGAAGACCTTAGCAAAATAATTCCACATTTCATTCAGAGAATTCACTTCGTGAATTATTCTCAAGTTTTCCCAGCACCTGCCTGTCAAAGACACATGGACTCAAGGTGGAAGTATTGTAACTGTATTGGGATACCTGAGCAACTTCTAAAACAAACTGGCGCCTGGACCGCATGGCAGCCCCCCGGGATCTGACTCTGGGGTGGGACTGGGAGAACACGGGTGTCCTTTAAATGCTTCCCCAGGTGAGTCACACTGGTGCTAGCTCACGCCCCAGTGCCCTTGGGGTAACTATAGCCAGCCTAGCTCTGAGCTCCACCTGTCCTGAGCGCTCTACTTAGGGGATCACATTTCTGCCTCATTAGCAGGGAGGTTCCCTTATCCCTTCCACACAGAAGCTGAAATTGAGCTTCCCTGGCTGAGTAACTTAAGACCCGTCCACCCCCTAGCTGCGCCCTGAAAGTTTGGGCAGTGCTGGCCCCAGCCCAGGCTGCCCTCTCTTCCAGGGCTGTACCGCCTCCTGCTGAGCCCTCCTTTGGGAACTGTCTCATTCAGCAAGCCCTCTGGAGAGGCAGCCCCAGGTCGGGGAGATGCCAAGGTGTTGTCTGCTTGGATTGTTGGTAACATACCTCCTGGGATGGAAGCTGCAGAGTCTGGGAGTTGGCATTGGCTGATGGCCTGGCCTCTTGCTGTTTTGTGGCCTAATTTAACCTCTCCAGGCCTCCATTTCCTCACCTGTAAATCAGGGATTATAGTACCCACCTTGCAGGGTTGATAGGGGGATTAAATGAGATAGAAGTGTGAAGGACTCAGATGGTGGCTGACACACAAGACGGACATGGCCTGTGTATGTTGTGGCTCAACCCCTACTGAGTTCCAGATGCCCGAAGGGCAGCTTCTCCACCTTCAGCATGCTTGGGTGTCCCTGGGGACATGGATTAGTGGGTCTGGAGCAGGGCCTGGGATCCAGCATTTCTGACAAGTTGCTAGGTGATGGCCAAGGCATGAGTCAGCAGCTACTGGGATTCTCATGCACCCAACCCAGTGGCTAGCAGGGTGCTGAGACGTAGCCATGGCTCGAGCTGAGTAGTGTGTTCACAGCACCATTCGTCCCATTCCCGGGCCCAAGGACTGCCATGCTCGCTGTTCTGGTGTGGCTATGAGCGCTTCCAGCTTTAGTCTGGAATGTTTTTCAGTCCTTTTAGTGCCCAATCACTGGAGAAATTATAAAATAAATATGTTTATAGTTTGATATAAAACCAATGGACTACTAAATGATAGTGTATCTAAGGCTCTTTTTCAGTTTTTGCTTTTGTGAAGTCATTACTGTTCACTTCTTATTTATAAGACATTAACTCCCATCTAGTAGAACAAGAAGTAGATATGGAGTGGGAAGTTGAGAGTTTAATTCTTGGCTCTGCCATTCAGTAGCTGTTTCCCTTGACTTCTCTGCCCTCCACTTCTGCATCTGTGAAATGGGCCCAACTGCACTGGGTTGTTAAAGGAAAATGATCAGGAGGCTCGGATCCCACCATTTTGTCTAATTATATATTAACGAAAAAAGGTTTCAGTTTGCAGAAGGATTTAGTTCAAAAATCAAAACATTTTCAACTCTCTGGAGCTGTTCCTCTTTCTTATTCCCTCTGCTTTCTTTGGAGAGGGGTGTTATGTTAGGAGCCAAAGTGATGGGCACGAATTGCTCGCAGCATGCAATTTAAATTTGAAACGTTTTATTTTTTGCCGACATTACTGGATGGATGTCTGACATCTTAATGAAGGATTTCTTGAATACATAAAATGCAGGCTAAAGTAGGATCATCAAAAACCAAAGAGGAATAAAAGCTCAGGACCAGCATTCAGAGAACTGAGGATGAACAAAGAACGCATCTACATTAGGCTCCCGAGTAGCCAGTGATGAGAACGTTTTAATATGACCGAACGTGTCAAAATATGGAACAGAGGAGCTTCTTATCCACATGGAGGAGTCACTCTTGTTTGTGGCTGTGAGGTTCATGTGTGCTGAGAGTTGCATAATCATTATTTTCCTTTTTCTCCCCATTTGTGGGTTAAACGATATCATGCTCTGTTTCTGTTTAAAACATAGTGTGTCAGGTTTGCCTGTGGGTTCCAGAAGTTGGATCAACAGTGCAGGAGTCTGTGCCCAGCATCACTGAGCACATAGTAGGTTTTTGACAATGTCCCGATGACAAATTCACTCCATGAGTGTGGACTTTGATGGTCTTTGATCTGCCCTGGTTTCACTTTGTGGCCTTGTCTGGTTTTTGAAGCACAGGACGGCCCCTGCAAATGCTTTCAGAGGCAATGGGATGTGAGTGCTGGCTTTGTGGGCTGTTTGTGGGCTGGTGCTGGCTCTCGCGTCGGCTGCACACGGCCTGGCAGTGGGCATTGCTGTTGCCAGTGGACATGCTGAAATGTGACCTTCCACACAGATGCGGAGTTAGGTTCCCTGAGCTGGACAGCTCGCAAACCCACCCGTCCTCCTGCCTCATTTTAGTACTCTCTTCATTTTGAGTGCTAAATTCTATACCTTTGTAAGAGCTGTCCTTTCTGAGAGTTTCTATGTGTGCCTGAAAATGTGGCCTTGGCCATGCGTGGGGATGAGGGCGGCGTGTTTGTGTCAGGACCTTCTGGCGGAGGATTAGGGGTGGGGCGGGTGGGGATGAGGGTGGCGTGTTTGTGTCAGGACCTTCTGGCGGAGGATTAGGGGTGGGGCGGGTGAGGAGAGAAGGACGCTTCTTACACGTGACATTGAGTCGTGCAAACTCTTGTTTTTGAAAATTTGTCCCCTCTAGTCAGTCATTCTGCCCTTGGAATGAACACATTGGATCTGGTTGTTTGCCTTTTACCTGAGATCAGCTTCCCCTGGGACTGGGCACTCTTATTTTTGGAGTGTTGCGAGGGAATTTTGGAATTAGTGATGTTGCACGCTGTTGCTGGCAGCTTGAGAGTTAGAACAGTCTATAAACCATTTTGATGGAATGGTCAGAGGAGTGGCTATTGGCAGTAGGCTGTGTGTTAACAGTAGGTTCCCTCCAGCCACAGGGCACTCACATGGTGTATAGTCAGGCCACATATGAGTTCTCATTCTGGTTTGTCACCCACCCAGCCACTCACCACACACCCACCTGTAAACATTTGCTAGGCATACATGTTTTTGCAATTATCAAAGTCCACGGTTTTGCACATAGTAGGCCCTTAGGGCCCATTGATATGAAGTGTAAGGGCGTGGTCTGACTGGATCACACAGTGGTAAGGATGTGTCTGCCATCCTCTGGCTTTCCTCCTCCTTCTAAGCACCTCTCATCTTCCTTCTCCCCAGTTGTGCAGAAGTGTGATCTAGAAACATCTGTGGAATTTTTTGGGGGTGTTGATGACATATCTACTGGGATGGAAGCAGCAGGGTCTGGGGACTGGCATTGGTTCATGGCCATGACCTCTTGCTGCTCTATGACCTGAGTTAAACCCTTCCAGGTCTCCCCTTCCTCATCTGTAAATCAGGGATGATGGTGCCCGTGTAGTGTTGGGGAGGGGAAGGTTAAATGAGATAGAACTGCGAAGGAGTTGGCAGATGTAGAGAAGACCCAGGAGGGCTTTTGTAAGGCCACAGAGCTTTCTGGGTGATTCCAAAATGAAGCCAATTTAAGAATTACTACTTTACAAAAATTTTGCTCCAGTCTCCAGCAGTTCATGGACCCTCCCTAATTTTGCATTTCCTGTTGTGTGTGCTCATGGGTGCTGATGATGGTAATAACAGTCCTGATGCTTTGGTAGTGCCTCTGCTGCAGGCTCTCTGCACTGTGCTGGGAACCTCACACTCATTATTTCAGTCTAATCCAAGTTCAAGAGCCTTGCAAAATAGGTATTGTCATCCTCATATAACAGATAAGGAAACTGGAGCTCCATCAGACTCCTGGGCTGCCAAAGACACGGGTGTAAGTGGTAGAGCAAGAATTTGAATTGAGTTCTGACTCCAAGGCCATGTTCCTTCCATATGTCAGGCTGTTCCTCTAAATTCTGCTTTGAGCTCTGCAGACGCCCTACACTAATTCACATCCAGCGCAGGGGGTGATTCAGAGTGTGCACTCCGGAGTCAGACTGCTTGGATTTGAATCTGGGCCCTGCCACTTCTTGGCTGGGACCTTGAACATCCACTTGCCTCGTCCCTCAGCATCCTCATCTGTGAAAGGGTGATAATAATACTTATCTTGCAGGGTTGTTGTATACTGAGTGGCAGCTGGTACATGATCAGTGATGGTCAAATATTTTTTTAAGCAGACAACCCTTTACATATCTCATGAGGAAACACAGATGGAAAGCCGATGATGGGGGCACTGTTTGGGTGAGGAGCGTGAGGCCTTGGCTGTTCAAATCTCTGTGAGAGGGGGCCCTGTGGCCCTGAGACCACCTTGCAGAACCCTTGGGATTGTGCTTGATGACACCTTCACCAGGGTAATCCTCTGTCCTATCCACTTACCTACCTTTAAAATCAATAACAGAGAATGTACTTGTTTATTGTTATGGTCAGCTATAAAAGAAAGAAAAGAACAAGATGACTTGCAAAACTTGGGGCATATAAATGTGCAATTCTGAAAGTGATCTTGGTCACGAAGAAGAAATGCGCACATCATCCCAGTGAAGCTCAGTGTTAGCTGGTAGGATGTGCAAGGCAGGCCTGCCTCGGTGGATGATCCTGTGTGCCCAAGTGGGGGCGGGTTGGGAAGGTAAGGGGTTAACCTTTCCAGGTGGAAGGGGTGTGGGGAGGGCTGACAGATGTTCCAAGGCTGCTGAGCCTGAGCATTGCTTAGAAAGGTGTGAAGGGTGTGGGGGTGGGGCATGAAGAAGGGAGCTCTGATGGCAGCAAGTGGGAAGATACCGTTCAGAGACTTCTTGCAGACAGAGGTGGCAGCATCACCACAGAATGAGTTTGAAGACCAACAGGCTGAGTTGGCTGATATCCGGGACATAATGCCAGCGGTTTACCTAGAGCCAGAGGTGGGCACCAGCAGGGAGCTGTCAGGAAGAAGCCAGGGGTTGAGACACTGATTTGGCCTAGGCTGGAGCGTGTCCATCATGAGAAAGACCAGGGCCCTGGAGCCAAGCTCTGGGGTATGGTGGATCATCTCCTTGAAAAGGGCGGGCCTCAGGGTCTGCCATTAAAGGGACACACGAATGGGATGTCTAAGTAACAAGGTTATGAGAAGTGACTGAGGTAAATGGTTGAAACACAGGTGAGATGGCCAGGTCATGGCATCATTATTTGTTGTAGGAGGGGCTCCTGAGACTCTGCTCACTCCCCCTGCTGAGAGCCGAGCCTGAGAGCTTTGGGGATGGGCTGAGGTGACACCACCAGTTGAAAGTAGGGCAAAGACTTGCACTGTGGCCTCGATCCAGTGTTTCCCGTGCAGCTGAGGCTTGCAGCCTGGCAAGTTCCTTCCCCTCCCAATGGAGACCACCAGAATCACCGTTCTCCATGGGAAACCATCTTGGGAGCAACTCCTCCTAAGTGTGGCTGAGGCATGTGCTCATCTCCTTCAGCTCTGGCTGGTCTGCAACATGCAGACATGAGATTCTTAGGCAAGAGTGACTGTTGTAAGGGCTGATGGTAAAACGATTCAGGAGTCTGTAAAAGCTCTTCATCTATGCTGCTGGATGTCATGTGTGCTCCACGCTGATCACTCTCCCCACCTTCTTCCCCTGGTGAGCCCCTAGTTGCTTTCACTGTTCAACTTAGTGCTTGCTTGTCCAGCAGATGTTCCTTATTTCATCTGTCCTGTCTGGGTGCCCCGCATCTGTGTTCCCAGGTCACCTCCTGTGTTATAGTTGCTGGGCTCAGAACTCCTTGACGTTGTCTCTCACTTATGTGTTCCTAGTGCCAAGTACTGTGTCCATTTCAGGGTCCACTTTGCAGTAGGTGTTCAGTAAATGCTGATTGAGTGAGTGAATGAATAAAGAGGATGTATTTGGTGGTTGGTCTCAGTCTCTAGTATTGACCGTCGGACACAGACTTTCAGCTGCTGGAAGGAGCCCAAGTTTGGTGTTTATCTCGGTTCTGCTGGTGTGGTCCGGTGGAGCTGCTCGGGACGTTGGAGGGGCAACTCAAGGAAGAAGGTGGCTTGGTGGTGGCTTGTCCCACTCTTACCCAAACTTCAAAATCAAATGTCCTTTCTACTCTGAAGGCCTGGAGAAAGATAGCAGTCAGGGCAGCAATGCTTTCGAGGAAGGAGATGATCAGAGGAAGGGGACATTACCTAGGGGCTCTGCCACCTACTGCCCTGGTCATGGTGCCATTAACCTACCAGAAGTGTAACCTCTTCCTCTATTGGCTGGGGGTGGAGGGGGACTAATGAGCAATAGTCCACATACTATACAATTCACTCAAAGTATACAATTCAGTAGTTTTTAGTAAGTAAGTATCAGACAGAGTTGTGCAACTATTCCCACACTTTTAGGACAGTTCATCACCCTAGAGAGAAACCTCGTACCCATTAGCAGTCACTTTTCATTTCCCCTCAACCTCCCCAGCCCCTGCTTTCTAACCACTAACCTGCCTTCTGTCTCTATGGGTTTGCCTATTCGAGGCACTTCACTATAGGTAGAATTATCCAATATGTGGCCTTTTGGATCTGTCTTCCTTCACTTAGAATAATGTTTTCAAGATACATCCCTGTTGTGAGAGTTACGTGTACTTCAGTCCTCTTTGTAGCTGACTGACATTGCATTGTATAGGTGTGCCATGTTTGATTTATTCATTCATCAGCTGATAGACATTTGGGTTGTTTCCACTTTTTGGCTATCATGACTAATGCTGTTTGAACATTCAGGTACAGGTTTTTGCGTGGACATATGTTTTCATTTCTCCCGGGTATGTATCTAGAGTAAAATCATTAGATCATGTGGTCACTCCATGTTTAGCATTTTAAGAAATTGCCAAAGCGTTTTCCGAAGTGGCTGTACCATTTTACATTCCTCCCAGCAATCTAGGAGGGTTTCAGTTTCTCATTACTCTTGCCAGCACTGTCATTGTCTGTCTCTTTGGTTGTCATCGTTTCAGTGCGTGTGAAGTGGTTCCTCACTGTGATTTTGGTTTGCGTTTCCCTGGTAGTTGGTAATACTGAGCATCTTTTCATGTGCTTACTATGCATTTGCATACTATCTTTGGAGAAAAGAAATCCTTGGTTACTTAAAAAATTGGGTTATTTGTCTTTTGTATTGTTGAGTTGTAAGAGTTTTTTATATATCTTGGATACAAGTTGCTCATCCAATGATTTGCGAATATTTTCTCCCTTTCTGTGGGTTGCCTTTTCAGTTTCTTGATGTCCATTTAGGCACATTTTTAATTTTGATAAAATCTAATTTACCTCTTTTTTTTTTTGCTTATGGTTTTGGTGTCACATGTAAGAAACCACTGCCTAATCTGAACTCAGACGGGTTGGCTTCTACGTTTTCCTCTAAGAGATCTATCATTCCAACGGTCACATTTGGGCATTTTGGTCCTTCATCCATTGTGAGTCAGTTTTTGTAAAACGGTGTGAGGTGGGCGTCCAACCGAATTCTCCTGCATGTTCACCTCCAGTTCTGGCATCGTTTGTTGAAAAGATTATTCTCATACATCTTGAATGAATTAATAAATATTTAAAATTTTACTTCTATAACTTTTAAGTGCTTTTTAAAATTTCCTTGGGATCTGTCATAAGGAAAGTTATTAAAATAATGTAACTTCTCAAAAGGCAACGTTTATTTTTTATGTGATCCTCAATGAGGAATCAGTTGATTCCATATCTCTGTGACTATACTTGAAACTAACATTTTCAAGAGCCTGGTTTATCAGTGGATTCCAGTTCTTGAAGCTCACACGGTCTGGCCTCTGGGCACTGTCCCATTTCTGCTTTGCAGTGGTTGTGTTTCATCTTCTTCACCATTTCGCCCTTTGCTTCCTATGTTTATTTGTCTTTATTTCCTTGTGTTGGTACACTATCAAGTGCCCACATGTAAAGTGCTTAGAGCAGAGAATAGAGTACGTACTTCCGTGGATTTGTCTCAACCTGGCCTGTCCCAGGAGAATGGTGTACTTGTTAGAGAGGAACCGAAATTCAATTCTTCTTCCCAAAATGAGAGCACGTGGCTTATTCCAGTGCTATTTGACCCTCCTCTGCTTCTGATTCTGAACCAAGGCCACCATTCAGTCACTGGGAGATTGGCCTGCCTGCTGCCTTTTCCTCTTTGAGCAGCCCCTGCTCCAGGCGGGGGCTCCTCTCCCACCCCCACTCAGACACTCCTAAAATAGGGACAGCCCAGGTGGGCCATCTGCAGGGCGACAAATGGATCGTGGGCGCTATGGAGTAGGATTTGAGTCCTTTGTATAATATGTTCTGTTGTGTTTAGTTATGACCAGGACTATCTCCCCCATCCCACCCCACCCCACATAAGCAGCAAGTGGGAGGATGTTAATAGTGCTCAGGGCCACTGCCTCGGGGGAGGGTGGCAGAGGACAGGGAAGCTGCTCCCACAGCACCTTTTCTTTGGCACTTTCAGAACAGCTGTGAACAGAGTGCCTTCCCTGGGCGTTCACAAATGTTTTTAATAGCAAGTTGAAATACAGCTACTTACCAAGTAAATACAAAGTACTTCGGTTCTACTATTTAAAATTAACCCCAAGCTTACAGAAATATGGCTAATGCTAAGTGGAAAGGCTGATTTTCTTAAAAAATACTGCTTAAAACATATATAATTTAAAATCAGGGTGATTGACAAGTGACAAGGAACAAAATTGGATTTCTTCTTGTACAGCTGGGAAAGCTGTCTCTGTCTTAGAAGGTTGTCCTGACATTTTTCCCACGTGAAAGTAAATGTGGGTCTGGAAAAGAGTTGCCCAGATCAACTCATTCTCCCTAAAGCAAGACTTAAGGTAGAGACAAGAGTTTGCTTTTCAGGCAATTTTATAAAAGTAAAAATACTTTTGCCAGAGTCATTTCGGATTTTTTTTTTTTGTTTGGGTTAGAGAACATTTGCTACTGAATAAAATTAAGGTTAAAAATATTGATAAGGCATGGAAGTCTAATATTGAAAAGAGAATAAAAAGCAAGTTTGTAAGAAAGAATGAATCATGTGAGAATTTTCTCATCCAGGGCACATGTCCCAGACAACTCGACAGTGAGTGTTCCTGGGGGCTGGCCAGGGCGACGGCCCACCACGGGCACATGCTGAACCGTTGTTCCGTGAAAGACCTGACGGAAGAGCCAGCGATGGGCAGGGCCAGACTGCCCCTTCCCCAGAAACACAGTTGCATAACTTAGACACCCTAGTTTTCAGTAATACTCATCAGAAACTTGTCAGAAAGGTTGACTGTTTTGCACATTTTCCAACGTAAGTCAAAAGTGGTCAAGTGGAGTGTGGAGAAAGAGACCTTAAGAAAAGGTGTCTTGCTGATGGGTGGCTGGGGATGTCCTGCTTGCCCAGAGGGAAGGGTTCTTGTTTCCCAGGTGAGCAACTCAGTACTTCCCATGTTCAGATCCACCTTCAAGGCGCATGCAAAGACCCCTGTGAGATTGTGGCCACTCCCCAGAGGTTTCTTTATTGTTTCCTGTGACTGAAAAAGTAGGAAGTGGGATGAGTTTGAGCTAGGAGCCTGGGAATGTGGCACCGGGTGCTTGGGATTAGAACCAATGAGGCTGTCAGTAAAAGGGGAAGAAAAGATTAAGAATAAAATTTGGGTTTTTAAAAATGTCTTAGTGTGTGTAGATTTACTCATACATCATTAAAATTTAACTTCTACAATTCAATTTGTCACTGAGACAATTGGTCCTTTACTGGCTCCATTTCACTTGAACTGTTTCACTCAGGCAACAAACAGTTCATTGCTGATGTTTTAAAGTTTATCAGGCTGCAGTAAATCTGTATTTAGCATAAACCCCAGTAACATTGTAAGTCATTTCCAATAGGATTAAAATGATCAGCGTGTTTCTCAAACCCTAAAAGAAATACCAAATTCTGGGGTATATTCAGTTGTATTGGGTTGGCCGAAAAGTTGGTTTGGTTTTTTCCATACAATGACTCTAGTAGCACTTAGTTGTCTTTAACTTCATTTGAAACAGCTCTTTTAGATTGTATGGTGACAGCTGTCGTATCAGCGTGCATGAAAAAACTCATCAAAATTGGTGAATTTTTGTGTAGCCATTTTAATATTGAAGATGAAAGAAGATATGCAACATTTTTAGCATATTATGCAAAAAATAAAGACTTATGCATTGTATGGAGAGGATGCTATGACTGATTGAACATGTCAAAAGTGGTTTGCAAAGTTTCTTGGTACTATTGACATTTTGGCCAAATAATTCTTTGCTGTGGGGCTGTCTTATACATAGGAAGATGTTTAGCAGCACTGCTGGCCTCTGCCCACTAGAAGCCAACAGCAGAAGATAGCCAGCGTACCCCAAACATCTAAATCACTAAAGTTATTGGTAAAAATGAAAAATGTGTCTTTTATTTTATGGAAGAAACTAAATGGACTTTTTGGCCACCCCAATATTTTCACTTCAGACAATCTTGGTGTACCAACAAGTGATTCTTTTTCCAAGACCACAAAATAAGGGTGGTATTTCTCCTTTGCATGCCACTGCGATGAAGTTTGATATCTGACCAAATGATTATCAGTTGATGTCTTTGCCTTCCACTGCTTAATTTCCACATCAGCTGAAAGTAAATTTGTTTTTCAGAAACATCTGAAACATAGACGTGGGCTTCCTTTCTTAACTGTAAGTCATTGCCCTTGTATCACAAGCAGGGAAGGCTTTGTCCCTTTTCTTGAAGAAGACATAGGCCTGCGTGACCTCGGATAAAGAGGTTTGCAGGACTGGGGTGCAGCAAAGTGTTCACTTTTGCTGCCTTGTCCTCACTGTGTGACACAAATCAGACCATTTTGTCAGGATCTGCATTCTCTGGCTAAATGGGAATTTTATTTTCGTTAACAGGACTAAAACAGTGGTCTGGGGGGTGGGGGGATTCTCAGTGTTAGTGAGAGGCGAGGGGTGGAAAAAGTGTAGGGCTCTAAGAAGAAGTTATAACGTTAAAATTAAGGTTTATAAATTTTATAACATGTCTGGCCATAAACATATTAAATTCTTATGAGTATCAAATTCAAGGAAAATGTTGCGAAATAATGCTGGATGCAGTCAGAGGAACTTTAAAATAATTATAATTTGCTAGACAGTCAGGAGTACTTTGGAATCTGACTTTCTAGCTGTGCAGAAAGAACTATTGACTCTTTTCTCTAAATATTTGGCCTTGCTCTGTTGTTGACGGTCCCCTCTTTGGTTCAAGTGGAGGCCTCCTGGGCAGCTGGTGGCCAAGGCAGCTGTGGTGACCCACCTCAAGTGTGCCCCTCCCAGGGACGGAGCTCCCAATTTAGCTGTTGGGTTTGCACAGAGAATGCCAGAGCACAGCAATCTGAGCTCTTGCTTTCTGTTTAAATAAAAAGGCAGATGCTTCACACATGTTTTCACAAATTGACATAAACCATGGAAGGAAAGAATGCTGATACTCAATAGTTACCCTGTAGCGGCTTGTTGCTTGTAATTTTTAGGAGCAAATGCTGAACGCAAACCTGCATCTGTGCTGACACTGGATTAGAAGTAACCCACACTCTTTTAAGTGCCTGAGTAATGGGTGAATGGGGCATCTATAAATAGCTGGTTACTGTCTGATGGACCTCAGAGACTGGAGGGCTTTCTGGGGCCAGCATTGTCCCATGTGGCTGGGGAGGAACACGGCCAAGGTGAAGAGGGTGCCTTCTGTTTTGCCTTTCATTCCAAATCCAGAAGGGCAGATGCTCGAATCGTGGAATTAGCCTGCCATGTTAGCTCTGGGGCATAGGATACTGGGAAGGCTTACAAACAGGGCCGAGGAAGGCTTTGTCCCTTTTCTTGAAGAAGACATAGGCCTGCGTGACTTTCGGGAGCGTCAGAAAGCTCCCCGCCCACGATTGTCATGTTAAGTTACACTAGATGACCTCTTCTGTTCTCTCCTGGACTCCCTATTCCATGACACGGAGCTTCTCTCGGAGTGCAGAGGCTGGGAGGGGAGCATGTGGGCCCTGCACATTCCTTACAGTTGTGGATTATACCAGTCTGTCTGCACCCTTTTTGCCTCAGTGACAGTGCCAGGCACATGTCACTGTTGAATTAATTGATGGAGCACACTTGTAAGCAAGCTAGCTACAATTTGAGGATGTAGTCTGTGGCTGTCAAACACAGTCAGGCGTCATGGGGACTGAGATTTACGGCCTGAGAGTCCGGAACCAGCTGCGAACGCTCAGGGAATCGATGGTACATTAGGGCCGATCTAGAATCCCATCTCTTGCTTGCCACCTGGTGTGGTACTGCCCCTTCCTCCCAGTGTGATTGAACTTGTCAGTGCCAGTCTGCTCACACCTGGTGGGGGGCTGGGGCCTGTGTGAGCTATCTCCAGAGGGTGGCCGAGTGCGGCCTGGGAGCAGGTCTCTTAAGCAAGCTCACAGTCCGTGTTACCTGTGGTTGGTCCCGGCTCGCACATGACCCTGGATTATATCACAAGCGCTTAGCAGACACCGGCTGGAGATTTGGTGTTAAATATTTCTCACCCCCACACTTCAGGGTTTTTGAAAGAGCAGTGTCTCCCAAAGCAAGAACTGGCTTCTGGGGACAAGTCATACACTATTCCTAGTATTTAGCTGGTGTCCTTTAGCTTATCTGCTATCAGCTGAGATGCTTGGTAAATTCTTTCCCATTCTGGCAGGTCTGTAACCTTCGGCATGTGACTGGTGGCAGCTCAGGATGACAAATAGGAAGTCGTACTCCTGCAGCACGTGGAGACACGTCTCACTAGACTTTCACTTTAACTGGCGAGCCACAGTAGTGCTGGGGCTGGATATTTATCACTGTCTTCTTCACCCCCACATTTTTCCTGACCCAGAAGACAAATGGTAAGGTTAAACACGGCCACGACTCAGCTAATGTCCAGCCGAAGCCCAGCAGTAGCCATCGGGAAAGACAATGTCATGGTCATGGGTCTTATTAGAAGTGGCATGCAGGCCCTTCAACTATTTTTTTTATCCTTGCCCTAGGATATGTTTTAGAGGAAGAGGGGAGAGGGAGAGAGAAAGAGGGGAGAGGGAGAGAGAAAGAGACAGAGAGACAGACAGACAGAGAGACATTGATGTGAGAGAAATAGCAATTGGGTACATCCTGCATGCGCCCCCACTGAGTATTGAATCCACAGCTTAGGTATGTGCCCTGACCAGGAATTGAACCCGTGCCCTTTTGGTGTGCCGGAGGACATTCTAACCCACTGACCAGGCCAGGGCCAACTGCTCTTGCTTTTCACTAAGGTTTTGATTAGCTATTACCAGAACATGTTTTGGTAATAAAATAATAACGTGCTCCTGGACATGTTTCAAAAATTACAATAAAAATACAGATTAGGTTGACTGGCCGCATGACATTCGTGTGTGAGGAAACACAACTGAACTGCGTCTAACTTTCATGCTCGGATAACGAGAGAGATGCTTTTGAATTTTTAATTTTTTCAGGCAGTAACCAATGAGGGTGTTGGCTGGCTTCTTTCGTAAGACTTTTCTCATTAATTTTTAAAGTCAGTTGGCCCTGAAAACTTCACTTCAGTTGAATCAAGAGTTTGTGGAGTTGATTATTCAAAGGTCTTAAATGTTGCAACCTAAACTAAGACTGAGATTGTATATAATTATGATTTGCATGGGTTAAAGGGGTGACTAGCTTACTTGTTTTCTCCCATTAGAAAATATTTCAGAACAATAAACGTGTGCTAAATGTGGCTCTGAG
>PVIA01017592.1:0-15234 GCA_004024845.1 Tonatia bakeri
TTGTTCCTTAATAAATAAACACCAGGGAGGTCTGCTTTGAGCTAACCTTTCCATGAAATTTAGACTATTATAAGGCACTTGGACTCCAACCTTATTGACCATTCTAATGCCATCCTCATTATTTGCCCCTGTGTAAGGCAATGGGGGATCTGGAACCCTCTGGAGACTATTAGCTCCTCTTTGGGGATACCATAATTTACCATTAATCCAATATGCTACTCAGGGGTATCCCTAGGCTGTGGGTAGAGGTCTATATAGTTTTTTCTTATTTTCTCGGAAGACCCTTTGTATCTGTGGGTAAGGAACAGGCGTGGGAAAATCTACCAACAATTCAGCCTGTTATGACTGATTCATGAATTCTTTTATGGGAACAATTGAGGATAATTTCTTACTCAGGTTTATAAACACCTTGTTTACACAATTTGGGCATGATTCAATAGTCTGGGGAGAACTAGTTGTCCCTTCAAAATTTCCCTCAAAATCAATCACTGACTGGCTTCGAGCCTCTCTTTCCTCATGGTCTATTCTTATGTGAAATCAGGGCACAAAGCAAGACCATGAATAATATCAACAAGGAGTTATTAAGAGCAATCCCAGGAAAATTACTGCCCCCCTTTGTATGCCACATTCTCTTCCAGAAAGATGGATTTCTTGAATTCCCTCTTTCCACGTCCTGGACCTTGTCAAACAACATGGTTGGAAGAGGACGTGGCACCTGCAGGACCTCGCTGTCAGGAACCCGGCGGGAATGCTGGAATGAAGGGAAGGCGCAGGCCCAGAGCCCCGGAAGCCTCATCAGGGGGGAGACGCTGCCCCGCGGGCGGGCGTGTGTGAGGGAGAGTGACTCGCGACCCAGCCTGGCTGCGTTCACTTCGGGAACCATGTCTCAGGAGCTCAAGGAGGGTGTGAGGGTCAGGAACCAGGGAAGGGAGTTTGCCACCTCGTTCTCTTAAAGAGAACATCATGTCATCTCAATACACACAGAGAAGCACTTGATAAAACTCAAAACCCACTTTTTTCTCTTTATTTACAACTTGTGCTCTCTTTTCTTCTTCTTTTTTTCCCCAAAGATTTTATTTATTTATTTTTAAAGAAGGAAATAGAAAGAGGGAGAGAAATATCAATGTGTGGTTGCCTCTTGCGTGTCCCCTACAGTAGACCCGGCCCGCACCCCAGGTGTGTGCCCTGACTGGGAATCAAACTGAACTGGTGACCCTTCAATTTACAGGCCAGCACTCAATCCACTGAGTCACACCAGCCAGGGTTCTTTTTTTTCAAAATCTATTTTTTTATTAAAGATAACAAGGTCTTAGAAATGAAGACGAGAAGTGAGTACCTCAACTTGCTGAAGGGCGTCTGCAGAGTTACCCCACAGGGACGCCGTGTCCGACGCTGCAGGGCTGCAGGTCTCTCCCGTCCCTGGGGTGAGATGGGCCGTCTGGTCCTCGCCGCCTCTCTGTGCCGTCCCCACGGCCCACGCAGCCGGAGACAAAGATGCAATTGAGGAAGGAATGAAGATAAAGGGTCTCCTGGTTTAGAAAGAAAGAAAACTACAATTTTTAAAAGGATGTCATGAGTGTTTAGGTAGAAAACCCAGAATAAGCTATAGATAATTATTTAACATTAATGTGAAAATGTCACAAGATTACTGGATACAAGTCAATGAAACACGTTTAGTTAGCCCTGGCTGCTGTGGTTCAATAGACTGAGTGCCAGCCTGAGAACTGAGAGGTTGCTGGTTCGATTTCCAGTCAGGACACATGCCTGGGTTGCGGGCCAGGTCCCCAGTTTGGGGCCTGTGAGAGGCAACCACACATTGATGTTTCTCTCCTGCTCTTTCTCTTTCCCTTCCCCTCTCTGTAAGAGTAAATAAATAAAATAGGAAAAAAGAAAGAAAGAAATACTCCTTTCTCTTTAAGGATGCATATTAGCTTCTTATCAGCCACGGGCCAGCCCGGAAGGAAATGTACCCTCACCCCCACCCCATCCGACAGGCCTGAACTCTAACTGTCTGGTGCTTGCCTGGGAAGAGATAAGAGTTATCGCAGGAGAGGAAGATAAGAATTCTCCTGGTGCTAACAAATGACTTAGTCCAGTTGCTTTCCTGTTTCACAGACGGTTCTTACACAATTCAATTGTTTCTAATGTTTGTGAGCTTTCAGATACATGACATGTTTTAAAGATGGTTTTTGTGAAAATAAATGACATTCACAATGGTAACCACAGATATAAATGATGCAACGGTGAAATCACTGGATATTTTTCTCAAGGTACGGCGATATGACAAGTGTTTATGGAGTGTCCATTGTGTGCCACTCAGTGCTTTAGATGCTGGGCACACGCCAGGGAGGGGACAAAACAGAAAGACACAGAGGGCATCTTCTCGCGGGGGAGACAGCTAACGGCATTCAAAGATCACATGAGCCCTGGCTGGTGTGGCTCAGTGGATTGAGTGCCCACCTGGGAACCAAAGGGTGGCTGGTTTGATTCCCAGTCAGGACACTTGCGTGGGTTGAGGGCCAGGTCTCCCAGTAGGGAGTGCTCAAGAGGCAACCACACATTGATGTTTCTCTCCCTCTCTTCCTCCCTTCCCCCCCTCTCAAAATAAATGAATGAATGAATGAGTGAATAAATAAATAAATAAAATCTTTTTTTTTAAAGAAGCAATATCATTATAAAAAAAGAGTTGGGAAATTTTAGTTTTAGGTGATAGTTGATAAGCTTTGTAGTTAATGCATGTAAAAAGCTATTGTTGCAGGAACTGAAGGTACGTGCCCCTCCACAACCCCACTCCTGGAGACCATAAGCAGTTCTACCTTTGAGCCCCAGCAGGGCTGGAAAGCCCTCGGGATCATATCTGAGCCACTGTGCTCCAGGGAAAGACATCCCGAGGCCCAGGACTCAGATAAAGAAAATCGCCGATCAACAATCAACGGATGGAAGGATGTTAGGGAAATTGCCGACTGCAGCTTTTTCCTGATGGACCTCTTCCCTGAATTCCAAACCCCTCACCTACACCTTTCTCCCCTTGAATTCCAACCCCCTCACCTAGGCTTTCCCCTCCTTCTAAAAAGGCTGACGTGAAAGGAAATGCAAGATCGTCTTCTCAGACCGCCGGCCATCTGAACAAAGTGCCTGTAAAGATTCAGTCCCTCTCTGCTTACTGGGTCTGGCGGGTGACTGGCAGCACGAACACCGGCTTTGCGGTTTCCTAGTGAGAGCTCAGTGTGCTTTTGTGTCACCATGAGGCAGAACGGAGGCGTGCACTGCTGTGCTGTGTGTCTGGCTGGGTTGCAGTTTGCCTGGGTGTGCAATTGTGTAGCCAGGTGAGGGTGCACACTGCGTGTTCCCATTGGTCTGTGTGTGTGTGTGTGTGTGTGTGTGTGTGTGTGAGAGAGAGAGAGAGAGAGAGAGAGAGAGAGAGAGAGGAGAGAGAGAGGGAGAGACACTGAAGTCCTGTGCTGAAGTCCTGTCGAATTCCTACAGCTTCCCCGCCTCAGCACGGCAGGGACCCTTGGTTCTCAGCGGCAGGATCGGGGTATCTCTCTTCTTTTGAGGGCCCTGGCAGGTTCTCAGATGGTCCACAGCACACCCTTTGAGCTTCTACCCTGTGTCTGGCCACCTGCTGAAGGCGCTGGGAATGTCAGGGGGGCATTAGAGAGACCAGAGGGGACACGTACCCAGTCCGAGGGGACATGGACCCAGCTTGTAATGGAATTGTTACAAGAATAATTTTTTGGGGAAAAAAAGGGAAAGTCATGACTCCCACAGATGTAGAGGTAAGCACGTGTTACAGGTTGGGGTGATGCACACCCATAAATGCCAGAGCTTCCCAGCAAAGCACGAGATGCGGGGAGAGAGGAGCGGGGAGAGGATCTTCCTCAGCCTTCAGGAGAAACCTTGCCGACACCTTGGTCATGGAGTTCAGGCCTCTGGAACTGTGATGCCAGTTTCTGTGGTTTAGACCCCTCAGGTTTTACAATCGTACTGGGTCAGGATGGCCCCAGCAGCAAATACAAGATGCGTTGTAGACAAGACATCGTTTTCCACTGAAGACAAACTTTCCCTACAATGTGCTGGAGCTGGTTACTGGAGGGTGAGCACCAGTTGGGCAGGAGAGGGTAGCAACAGCACGTGCAAAGGTCCTGAGGCAGGACAGTGGGTGAGGTTCCCGGTGAGACAGCTGTGCTTCCATGTGACTGGGGCTCTGAGAGAAGGGGCAAGAAGGGACCCATGCCACCAGGCAGGGGCAGATGGTGCTAAGGTTTGGGGTTTCGTTCCGAGGGCCCTGGATGCCCACTGAAGGAGACTGTTCCCTCAGACATGGACTGAGCCCAGCCCTCCACTAAATGCTCCAAGGCAGGAGCTCACCACGTCTCTCCGAGACCACCAGGATCAGAGGTCACACAGCCACAGGGGTGGAGTGGCACTTAAAACCTGCCTGCCAGCTGCCCTGAGACGTCAGGGTTACGGCAGGTGGAGGACGACAGAAACTGGGACAGGAAGGCTTCCCAGCGGAGTCCATTGTTGCTGAGCTGTCCCCACGGGCCAGCCACTGCGCTAGTTCGTCCACCCACGTGAGGCTCACAGCAGCCCCCAGAAGAGAAGTACTGTTTCCAGGTTGCCCTCCATCCTTATTCCCGCTGTCCCACCACTGTACCCCCAGAACTAGGGCTGAAGGTAGGTCCGCCGTACTGTCCCTGAAGGTCCTCCCGCCCATCTGCCAGACGGGGAAACTAGGGGTCAGAGAGAGGCGCCCGCGCCCCAGCACCTTCCAGGAACCCCTGGTTTCCAGGAGCTGGAAGGCACAGAAAAGAGGGGTTGCTATGGTGATCAGGCGTCACTAGGGTCTTAAAAAGGCAGCCGAGGGCCCTGGCACGCTCCCCGGAAACCTCGGTGGCGTGGGCCAGCCCCCGCGAGCCCCGAATTCGTCCGGACCCAGCCCTCTCGCCCACTCCGGGGCAGGAGAGGGGCCCAAAAGCCAACCCCTCTCGGATCACGTGGTTAAACCGCCACCCTCCTCAACAATTTCCCTCCCCGCCAGTCCGGGTGGGTCCTCAACCCCGCCCCCCTAGGCCGTACCATTCAGGCCCGGAGGGGGAATCCGGAAGGGAGGATCCCGGAGGGGACGCGCAGGACGTCTTCCGGGGATTCCTTCTGTCCTACACTGCCTGGCCCACCGCAGGGAGAGGGGAGGTTAGGGCGAGACGCTCAAGGGGGCGGACCGTGGGGCCCCTTGTCCCTAGCTGTGGACAATTGTCCTCTCCGAACCCCCCGGCGTTGGTTCGCGCCGTGGGACGCGGAGGCTGGTGCAGGGTGCGGGGCTTTCCCACCTAGGTGCAGACCCCGCCAGTCCGCGGCCGAGTCGGTCGTTGCCCGCGTTGGCGTGGATGCTGCGCTCGGGCGTCATGCGGCTCGCGGTCCGAGTCGTTTATTGGTGAGCACGACGCCTGAGTCCCCGACCCGGACCCGGTGGAACTGGGCTCCGGGGACTGGGGGCGTCGGGGGCAGGTCCCCTGGGGGCCCTGCGCGAGAATGGGGACTCCCGTGGGGGTGGGGTGGGCGCGAGCGGGGCGAAGACCAGAGCGCCTCGACCCCTGTCCAGGTCGTGACCTCCTAGACCCCTCAGGTTACAAAGGTAGACCTGAGACTCGGGTGCGGCCATTTGAAACCTCCCCAGTCTAGGGCCCAGTTTGGACGGGTAATGGGAGAGGAGCCTCGGTCAGCGCTTAGCTGTCCCCTCCCCCAGCACCGAGAACAGTCGTGGGGTGTGGCAGGAGAGTTGAGAATGTTCGAGAATATTCGGTGTGGCTTGGAAAGGAATACAATGGATGGACCTCACTACTAACCCTGCACCCTTTCTGGCTCAGTTTCCCCATCTGTAGAGGGAGAGCGATCTTAATAGTCCCCACGGAGGGAGCCCTGTGTGTTCAACGGTTTGGTCAGATTCCCGGCAGTGGAACAGCCCGGGGAGGCCCGGGCGCGGGGGGCGGGGCATTTTCTCCTGGAGACAAGCCCTCTGGCTTGCCCTCTGGCACGAGGTACAGCGCTGGCGTGCACAGGCAGGCTGGCCTGTGTCTTTTAGCAAATTTGTGTTGTGTGAAATTCCCCTACCAGAAACCTCTTGAGGAAGGAGGATCTTAGCTCCATTTTACAGCTGGGGCCGGAAGTGGGGCGGGCAGGGCAGTAGCTGGCAGACGGGCCTGCAGCTCCAGTCCAGGTCCGCCCGCTGTTCCGTCTGTGAAATGCCCACCGCGGCAGCCCCGGCTTTTGAGAGCACCATCAGCGCTGTCTCAGCGCTAGAAATGCCCACTCGGCCAGGCTCTAGTGGAGCGACCAGTGAAGGCCCTCGCCAGGCCTGTGCCCCAGACTCGGGTTCTGAAATAGCCTGCAGTGGGGGCTGGGGAGGCGTTAGATTTCATCCGCAGCAGGCGGGGCAGGGCCTTGGGGATCCCTCAGAGCCTTCCAAGGCCGGGCGGGCAGGTAGGGCCGGGGACTGGGCGGGGGTGGGGTGTTGTTTCTGCCGTTCTTATCCTAACTCAGTTCTCTCCCCTTCCCTCCCTCCTCCTCCTCCTTGCTGTGGTTGTCTCGTCACCCCCTTTTCCCCCGCACCCCTCTTTCTGTCCTTGGCTCCCTTGCTGTGTGCCGTTTCTGTGTGTGGTTATTTGCCTCCTTTCTGCATCCCTGCCCCCCCATCTCTCTCCACTCCCCAACAATCTCTGTGTGTCTGTCCCCCGCTTGGTTTTATCCATGCCCCTCTTCACTTCTTCCTGGTCCTGCCCCTGTTTCTCTCTATCTCCTACTGCCTGCTCCACCCACCCCTCTCCCCCGCCTCCCTCTCCGTGGATTCCCACCGTCTCCCTCCGCCCCT
Organism: Tonatia bakeri; assembly: GCA_004024845.1. Classification (NCBI taxonomy): domain Eukaryota; kingdom Metazoa; phylum Chordata; class Mammalia; order Chiroptera; family Phyllostomidae; genus Tonatia; species Tonatia bakeri. Next base: position 6,872 of record PVIA01017592.1, read on the forward strand.
GGGCCTCACTCTCCTGGACTTTCTTCCACCAGTGGTGCTTGAGGCTACAAGCCCAAGGTAAGCATAGTGGCTGGCCAGGTGTCCCAGGAAGATGGGGGGAGGGCTAGCTGGCATGGCCTGTGATGACCCCTGTCATGACCCTCCCTTACAGTATCTTCAGCTCAAGAAGAAGTTAGAAGATGAGTTCCCTGGGTGCCTGGACATTGTGAGTCTTGGGGACAGAGGGAAGGTCTCTGACATGGGTCCCACCACCTGCCCGGCAGCGGGGGGCAGCCCGACCCTTCGCCCTGGCTCTCCCTTTCCCGGGAGGGGGTGGGTGTCCCCAAGAGAGCACCCCAGCCCCCGCAACATCTCTGTCTCTCCCCGGCAGTGCGGCGAGGGGACTCCCCAGGTTACCGGGTTCTTTGAAGTAACGGTGGCAGGGAAGTTGGTTCACTCCAAGAAGGTCTGTCTGTCCATCCTGCCTCATTTTTGGACTATTGGGGGCTGGGGGGTGGGCTTGGTGTCTTGGACCCGGCTAACCACTTCTGTCTTCCGTCCCCAGAGAGGCGATGGCTACGTGGACACAGAGAGCAAGTTTCTGAAGCTGGTGGCCGCCATCAAAGCGGCCTTGGCTCAGGGCTAATGGGCCCTGAAGGCAGAGGTGAGGGGCCCAGTTCCGAGACCCTATAGCTGATTCCTTGTTCCTGGCGTGCTCTGAACCTAAGTACTGGTTTCCAACCCGGCGTACCCCAGAGCTGGCATCCATTCCCGCCCTGTTCTCGCAATCACAGAGCTGCATGTCAGCCCCTTCTGAGCCTGGTCCCTGGCTTGCAAACCAGCACATCCCAGATGAGCCCCAAACCCCACCTACCCCACCAGTTACTAGCCGAGTCCAAACTGAATTCTGGCTCCTGACGCTGGAGAACCTAGAAGCGCTTTCTACCACCCTCCAAACCTGACTGCCAGGCCCCCCCCACCCCAGCCCCCCACGTCTAGAACTGAGTATCCTATCCCAGAATGCTGCGGACCCCGGCACCTGCCCCCAGCATGCTGGTTCTTAAATGCTTTCAATGCCATTTCCATGTCTTAGGGTGCTTTGCTAGGACAGAGTGACAGAGTGAGGTCACGTTCAATGTGAATTTGGACCTGCAGGTGTCACTTAGTGCAGTGCAACAGTGCAAATGCCGTGCCTTGAGTGTGGGTCAGAAATGAAGAGTCCCCCACCCCACCCCAATTTCAAAGCTGTGTGAGCTGTGTGCAGGGGCCTAGTGCTCTGAGGAGAGTGGGATGGGATGCCCCTGTGTGGGGCCTGAGGAGAGTGGGATGGGGTGCCCCCGTGTGGGGCCTGAGGAGAGTGGGATGGGGTGCCCCCGTGTGGGGCCTGAGGAGAGTGGGATGGGGTGCCCCCGCGTGGGCTTAACCACTCCATGCCTGGAACAGAGCCCGCCATGCAAGCTCACTGTGCACCACCTCCCAGCCGTCAGTAACTCAGGCGCTCCCGTAAACCTGCGTGAGGTTCACCCAGATTCCAGAGAGGTCCATCAGTGGGTGATTTTGGCCCACAGAAGTGAAAATGGCATTGACTCAAGAAACGGGAGAGGGAGAGAGTGGTCCTCGTTTGCATGGTTTGTGAGCGTAGTTTTGGAGTCTCGAACGCCATCCTCGGGGTCGGCGATCTGCTAGGACTCACAGAACAGGCAAGCTGTTACACCTGGTTACGCTTTGTTACAGGGAAGCAGTAGAGATTAGAGTCGGTGTAGGGAAGAGGCAGTGGGCAGTGTCCAGTCATGTGGACAGCACTAACCCCCCCACCCCCGAATGGTGGTGTGTGACAGCAGACATGGGGTGTTGCCGGCCAGGGAAGGTCACCTGAGCCTTGGTGTCCCGGGTATTTCTGGAGGATCAGGCATGTGGACATAGTTGACTGCCTGTGTGGCCAACCTCAGTTCCAGCCCCTCCAGAGGTCAGGAGCTGCCACCTCCTGGCCAAGGCCCCCAATGTCAGCCACCTGGTTAGTGCGGCGGGGGAGCCAGTGTGCCCCAGGCAGACCAAGGCACTCTGACCAGGCAGGGCATTCCAAGGTCACTCCCAGTTAGCCTGTCTCTGGGCAGGGCGAGCCCCATGGAATCCACTGGAATCCACGGGTGACTAGAGGTCTGACCGGGAGTGGTCTGGGTGGGGGGAGGGTTGGAGGGACCAGTTACGGTTGTGATGGCTTCTCCGGAATCGGACCCTGGGCGGGCCTCGGAGGGCTGTGTGTTGGGCTTTCTGTAAGTCAGCCGGGGCCACCCCCTTCCTCATCGGAGTTGCTCAGGGCAAGCTCAAACGAGGACTGAGTCTGAGCCCACCTGCCTCGTTGGGTTAGAGTTTCCCCTTCCTGGTTGTCCACCTTCCTCATGCATCATTTTCTCCCTGCGGTGCCAGGTCCCGCATCTCCCTCTTACCACTCTACCCTTACTATGGGCCCCGGCCCAGCTTCTCCCTGCAAGCTGACCCTCCACCCTCACCTCTTCTCTCCGCACAGTTCCATGACCCGGGCTCCGCCCCTCTCGGCAGATGCTTCATGACGGGATGGACTGAAATGTCTCGTGGACGCAGGTCTTTCCCCGATGTTCTGCAGCCGCCGGGTGGGGCAGAGATGGACGCCCCTGGTCTTTGCCTGTGCGTGTGTGTGCGCACACGTGTGTGTCTCCCCGGAATCTAGCTTTGCACACCGGCCCTCCTCCTCCCCAATCCCCTCTGTTCACCATCTCCCTGTCTCCCCGTTGGTGTTTCCGCTCCAAGCTTCCTTCTCAAGGTGGAGCCTAGAAAGGGATCCCGACGTGTGAGGCTCAGGTTTCAGCCCTGTTTGCAACGGTTCACAATTCAGTAAATGTTGGATGAGTTTAACAAACTGTGCCTGTGTCCACGTGGGTTCTGCCTCCACTCCGGGAACGTGGCCCCAGCGCCGAGTGCCCTCGTGCCTGGCTAACGAACCGGCACTTTTTTTTTTTTTAAGATTTTATTTATTTATTTTTAGAGAGGGAAGGGAGGGAGAAAGAGAGAGAAAGAGAAACATCAATGTGCGGTTGCTGGGGGCCGTGGCCTGCAACCCAGGCATGTGCCCTGACCGGGAATCGAACCTGCAATGCTTTGGTTCGCAGCCCACGCCCAATCCACTGAGCTACGCCAGTCAGGGCACGAACAGGCACTTTATAGCAGCTCGGAGGTCCCTCGGTTGGAAACACGCAGCCGTGACACGAAGGCAAACGGGACTCCGACTCCCAGGTCAGGGTTGGTTTGGGAGGGCTGCTGCAACAACGCAAGGCGACCAGGAGGCTCAAACCGCCGGCATTTCCTCTCAGCGCTCTGAAGGCTGGGAGCCTGAGACCAAGGTGGGGGTGGGCATCTGATTGGCCTTCGGAGGCTGCTACCTGTTACACAGGCGGTCACCTCCTTGGTGTGTACTCAGGTGATCTCCGCATGTGTGTCCTGGTGCCCCGTGTGTGTCCAAACGTCCTCTTAAAAGACACCAGTTGGTTTGGAATAACCCACTTTAACGGCCTCATTTTTTAAAAAATATTTTTAGAGAGAGGGGGAGGGAGGGAAAAAGAAACATCGATATGAGAGACTGGTTGCTTCTCCTTTGAGCCCTGATGGGGATGGAACTTGCAGCCTGTGTATGTACCCTGACTAGGAATCGAACCCATGACCATTCAGTGTATGGGACAGTCCTCCAACCAACTGAGCCATCTGGCCAGGGCCAGACTCCTGAGTTCTTGGCAGTCAGGCCTTGGTGGGGAAGGGGCTTTATTTGCCCTATAATGAGACTGTTCCCGGGGAGAATGGGGTTGGGGGTGTCCCTCTGCCTCCAGCTGGGCTGGTGGTTCCACCCACAGAATGTGGGAGAAAGGGCATGGGGAGAATCTCCAGGGTAGAGACAGGATACACCCCACAGGTCCCTGGGCCTCTGAGCACCCCGTCTGTGGAGGCCTCTGGGGGTCACTGGATTTGGTCCCAGGTGTTCTCACACTGAGAAATCACGACATAGCACTCCAAGTGTCTGCCTGCATCACCCCCGGCCTTCCACCTGCTGTGTGAGCAAGTCAGCCGGCTAACCCCAAAGTCAAGGGGACTGATCCTGGAAGAGGCTTTAGGCCTCGCTGGCTAAAGGAGGCATGAGGTAGGTTTGATGAGCCTCCTCTAGCAAGATCAAGGAGTGTCGTCCACTGATGAAGCTGAAGGAGGACCCGAGTTACCGGCTGTCACATCATGTCACACTTTCAGGTCAGCTGCCAGGGTCAGTCATGCGGAGGGCGGGGTGCTCGCGTGCCCCCATCACTGCGTCAGAGCCATCGAGTGCACCACCGCCTTCTGTATCGACATTCCGGACTTGAAGCCTCCCAGGCCCGCTTGTTAATGTTCTGTGTGGCCAGGACGCAGGCTGGTGTCTGGCCGCTTCTGTCCTGCTCCTGTTCATACAGACCGCAGACCTTAGCCGGTGCATCTTTTTAGGGTTTCGTTCAGATGTTTCACTACCCCAGCCGATGCTGGGTGATGTGGCCGTGCAGGTGTGACCCATGTAATGATGGGTAGGTCCTGGAGGCTGTTATTAGTAAGTGAGGGTATTTCAACATTAGGAATAGATCTTTCAGACGTCCTTTCTCTGAGGACTATGTCTTACGGGTTTCTACCTATCCTGAAAAAGTCCGTTCAAATCACTGAAACACATGCACACAGTTTTAAAAATGTATTTATTTATTTTTAGAGAGGGGATGGAGGGAGAAAGAGGGAGAGAACCATCGACGTGTAAGAGATACATCCATCGATTGCTTCTTGCACACCCCCACGTGGGAACCTGGCCCACAGCCCTCTTTGTATAAAATCCTGCATTCAAAAAGGGGAGGATCCCTGGCCAGTACGGCTGGGCATCCTTCTGCAAAGCAATGAATCACTGGTCGGTCAGGGCACATACCTGGGTTGTGGGTTCGTCCCCGGTCAGGGCATGTACAGGGGGCAACTACAGTAATCAAGATTTATCTCCCTCCCTTTCCCTCTCTCTAAACATAAATAAAATCTATATTTGAATAAAGGGGAGAGGAGAGTCCTAGAAATATCTACCACCGTTTTTAATTTTAACCTTATCCACGGAGGAGAAAGAGAAAGTGCCACGATCTTATTTTCACTTAATTCACACCTTCAAGCCAAGAGACGTCAGCTAGAGTCTCGGTGAGCCAGGGGATACAGTGAATTTTTCCCAACACCGTCACCACGTGGCCAACTTGTGAACTGCATCTTCCCGGATCCCCTCGTATCCATCACCGGGAAGCCATGGGGGGTGGGGGTGGGGTTCCCAGGGCAACTCCATGGAATCACTTTTGGTCATTCAGACTTAGCATAGTCAACTGAGCCACCATCTTTGACTTGGTGACACGACGCTGTTCAAAAAATTAAGGATGAGGGGAAAAATACACCCTCAAATTCTTTCACTCCTTGTTGCAGGGGGACCTCAGATAAGTGACCTCACCTCTCCAGGTGAAGGTTTGGTGGCGGGAGGAAGCAAGGGAGTGAGGGCGGGGGATCAAGGCAACCCCACTCTGGGGTCGGGCATGGCCAGGGTCAAGTGCACAATGGGAGATTTTGCCCTCAATGTCTTTGGTAACCCTCGCTTTTCGGGGGCAACCTCTGCAGCTAAGATATCTTTCCTGAGTCTTAGCCGCCACATGAGGGCGTGGGACCGGCTTGCTTTGCATCGACCCTACCTTAACCGAGTTCTGTTCAGTCAGTTTCCCGATGATTCTCCAGGGTGACTGTTCCCTAATTGCGCTGTAATTTGATGTGGCTGTGGGAGGAGCCAAGCACTGCGTTTCCCGTTCCTGCGCTCAGTGCCTTCGCGTCTTCAAGGCGTCTTCCCTCCTTGACGCAGAAAACGGCTTCTGAGGCCTCTGCGCCTCCTCACACCCCCATCCAGGGGAGAGACGGAGCCCTCCTCTCCACCCGCCCCCCGCCCACCCTCTCCGCCACGCGACTTCGCACCGCCTGCTGACAGGCAGCTCCTCCTACTTTTTTGAATGTAATTTTTGAAATTATTCATGTATTTATTTTTCATGTATTTAAAAATCCTTTTTAGGGTTTTTATTGCAGAATTGCAGATTTTTAAAAGTATATTTTATTGATTATGCTATTATAGCTGTCCCATTCTTTTCTCCCCTTTATTCCCCTCCTCCCTGTACCTGTTCCCACCTACATCCCTCCCCCCTTTAGTTCATGTCCAGGGGCCGTACATATAAGTTCTTTGGCTTCTCCATTTCCCATACTATTCTTAACCTTCCTGTCTATTTTGTAGCTACCGTTTATGCTTCTTATTCCCTGTACCTTTCCCCTATTCTCCCCCTACCCGTGACGTGCTGATAACCCTCCATATGATCTCCATTTCTGTGATTCTGTTCCTGTTCTAGTTTTTAGTTTAGTTTTGTTTTTTTTTTAGGTTCAGTTGTTGATAGTTTCCTGTGAGTCTGTTGGCATTTTACTGTTTGTACTTTTGATCTTCTTTTTCTTAGACAAATCCCTTTAACATTTCATATAATAAAGGCTTGGTGGTGATGAACATCTTTAACTTGACCTTGTTTGGGAAGAACCTGAATTGCCCTTCCATTTTTTTTTCCTTTAAAATTTTTTTTATTTTAATCATTGTGCAAGTACAGTTTTCTCCCCTTTACTCCCCATCCAGCCCACCCACCCCTCCCTCCCAACTTCCCTCCCATTACCACCCTCCCCCTAGTTTTTGTCCATGTGTTTTTTAACTTTGTTCCTGTAAACCCTTCCCCTTTTCCCCTGAAATTCCCTCTTCTCTCTCCTCTGGTCACTTTCTGCCTGTCCTCTATTACAGTGTCTTTGACTATATTTTGCTTGTTTCTTTGTTTTGTTGTTTAGGTTCCTGTTAAAGGTGAGATCATATGGTATTTGTCTTTCACCGCCTGGCTTATTTCACTTAACACAATGCTTTCCACTTGCATCCACGATGTTGCAAAGGGTAGGAGCTCCTTCTTTCTTTTTGTGGCATAGAATTCCATTGTGTAAATGTACCATAGTTTTTTGATCCATTCATTTACTGATGGGTACCTAGGTTGCTTCCAGCACTTGGCTATTGTAAGTTGTGCTGCTATGAACATGGGGGTGCAAAGGTTCTTTTGGATTGGTGTTTTAGGATTCTTAGGATATAGTTCCAGCAGTGGAATTGCTGGGTCAAAAGGCAAATCCATTTTTAGTTTTCTGAGGAAGTTCCATACTGTTTTCCATAGTGGTTGTACCAGTCTGCAGGCCCACCAACAGTGCACTAGTGTCCCCTTTTCTCCACAACCTCTCCAACACTTGTTGTTTGTTGTTTTGCTTATGATGGCCATTCTGACTGGTGTGAAGTGGTATCTCATTGTGGTTTCAATCTGCATCTCTCTGATAGCCAGCAATACTGAGCATCTTTTCATGTCTCTGGACCCTCTCTATATCCTCCTTGGAGAAGTGTGTGTTCAGGTCCTTTGCACATTTTTTAATTGGGTTGCTTGTCTTCTTAGAGTGGAGTTGTGTAAGTTCTTTATCTATTTTGGAGATTAAGCCCTTGTCTGAGGTATCATTGGCAAATATGTTTTCCTATACAGTTGATTCTCTTTTTATTTTGATACTGTTTTCTTTAGCTGTGCAGAAGCTTTTTATTTTGATGAGGTCCCATTTGTTTATTCTTTCCTTTCTGTCTCTTGCTCTAGGGGACATGTCAGTAAAAAAGTTTTTGTGTGATATATCTGAGATTTTCCTACCTATGTTCTCCTCTAGTACTTTAATGGTGTCACGGTTTATATTTAAGTCTTTTATCCATCTTGAATTTATTTTTGTATAAGGTGTAAGTTGGTGTTCTAGTCTCATTTTCTTGCACGTAGCTAGCTGTCCAATTCTCCCAGCACCATTTGTTGAAGAGGGTATTTTTACTCCATTTTATGTTGCTGCCTCCTTTGTCAAATATCAATTGACCATAGAGACTTGGGTTTATTTCTGGGCTCTCTGTTCTGTTCCATTGGTCCATGTGCCTGTTCTTATGCCAGTACCAGGCTGTTTTGATTACAGTAGCCTTGTAGTCTAGTTTAGTGTCATGTATTGTGATCCCTCCTACTTTACTCTTCTTTCTCAAAATTTCAGCATCTATTTGGGGTCGTTTATGGTTCCATATAAATTTTTGAAGTGTTTGTTCTATGTCTGTGAAATAAGCCATTGGTATTTTAATAGGTATCGCATTGAATGTGTAGATTGCTTTGGGTAGTATGGACATTTTAATGATATTAATTCTTCCAATCCATGAACACGATATATGTTTCCATTTGTTTGTGTCTTCCTTGATTTCTTTCCTCAGTAGT
>PVIA01017593.1:0-15252 GCA_004024845.1 Tonatia bakeri
ATCCAGAATTTATCCTGCACTGTTTTATTCTTCACACTTTCAAGCCTTTTGGTATAATTTATCAGGTTCCTTTTTTACTAGTTAATGCAAGTAACATTATTGGACCACTTATTTTTTAAAGCCAGAGAATATCAGATTACATAGCTGGAAAAAGTAAAGTTGGTATTTTCGCAGATACTACAGTGAACATTAGCAACTGGTTAGAATTCAATACCAATGCGCTTTAATTTACCTTTTCTATTTTGAGATTTGGCCTTCTTCCCATTCTCTCAGACACGTCCTTTATTTATCCATCCCCTCAACCATCCGTTCATTCATCCTTCTCTAGCTATATACTCCACCTGTCCCTCCCAAATGTTGTGAGATTTTACGTTAATTCATTTGAGGCTCAGGTAGACAAGAGAGTCTAGAATGCACCAGTGGATGACTTATGGTCGGTGGGTTTACTTGCTTCTGAAAATCCATCTCATCCTTCAACATTTAACACCTGTTGTCCTCTTGTTGGGTTGACATCAATCAAAAGACATGGTCCCATCTTCTTTAAAAATGTAATAGGCACAAAACAAATGTACTGCAAAATATATGCTCATTATTTCCTCACTTTGTTCTGTCATTAGTACATTATCATACTTACAGTATAAAGCTGCCTGCTTTTCTCATCAAAGTGTTGTCACTGCAGAAATTTTGTTTCTGCATGGTCATAGCTGGCCCCCTTTCCTAGCAGCTGAATATCCTCAGTAGGACCTAGTCACAGAAATATTGAATGAAAATAGCTGTGGAGGTGCACTGTTTCCCACTGTGGTCTGGTCTAAGGTGGCAAGATGCTGCTATACAGCCGCAGTGGAAGAGTGACTAGGATGTTGAGGTGTTCCATCTCGGCAAAGCACTACTCGGCACCAACTACAAATTCACATGCTATTTCTGCTTCCAGCGTGCCTGATATCAATCTGTTTGCCCTCCTGCATCTGCTACAGGCAAAACTGAGATAAATTTAGAGGACATACATTTCTTTAATACCTTGAATTTTATAAAATAGACACAGATTTGAACTTATGTTTGATTCTGAAGATTTCTGTCCTAATTTCCAAGCAGATCTGAAGTTGTCTTATTATCTGTGATAGCTAGAAGTATAAATTGCTTTCTTTCTTTTCTAGGAAATGCTTCCAGACAGCACACTTTTATTTGGAGGACAGTACTTCTCCTCGAGTAATATCCACACCTTCATCCCCTATTTTTCCAATTTCAGGTAATAGCTTAACGTGTGACCATGAATATCTGGCAGTTGTTGAATGAGAAGCAAAATGTTGGAAGGTTTGTCCATATTGGAGTACTTTGCAAATGGCTATAATATACTTCAGTAAATATTTGTGTTGCCCAAAATGCATATTACTGCATGTATCAGGCCCCCAGGTATATAAGTTATTCTCAGATATTTTTAACATTCTTTACCATATACATGATGTGGAAAAATAATTAGTAATTTTGAAATGTAATATGTTAAAGAACAAACATTTATGGCAGTAACTTATTAGTTAAGAATGATGCTAAAAAAAAAGAATGATGCTGCATTTTCATCATTTCAGCTACTTTAATGGAATCTTAAATAACAAAAACAGACTAAATCAATGCAGTAGGGTGGGTAGGACAAGATAACAAAAATCAGGATAAAGTTTTGGTCCCATCTGACCATTTGAGTTTATGTGAGAGAAAGTTTCTTAACTATACTAAGGAAACATCAAGTATTTAATATCAGAACTAGCCTGCTTAACAATATGCAGGAATTAGCCAGTGTCATTTTGATTAAGACACCCAGTAACCCTAGAGTTCAGTTCACACTAAGTTCATAGACACCTATTTAATCAACATTGTATAACATTCCAGAATGAAAGTGGTAACAAAAGGAGTTGTTACAAGTGGGTGGCCTATGGAAGAAGCACAGATAGAGGATGAGGTCAGGACATGGACAGTCACCAAGTCAGGGAAATAAAAAGAAAAAACTCATCCAAATGGTCATTTTACAGAAGGTTTTTTAAATGTTCTGGTACTATGTATATTATCGCTAACGATGCAAGTTCTACCTGAAAGTGTCTTCTGAAATCTCATGATTTAAAAAATACAAGAGAGGGAGTTCCAGCCAAGATGGAGGCATAGGTAGAAACCCTTGGCTTACTTGCACAACCAATAGGAAAATAACAACCAATCTAAAATCAAACAACTACAAGTGCCAGAAAATCAAACGGCATAGAACTCCGACAACCAAGGAATTAAAGAAACAGTCAACCAGACCGACCAGACCGGTAGGACAGGTGGACAGAGAGAACTGCAAGGCAGCGGTCCATGCAGGCGGGGCTGGCTGAAAAGGAAACTGAGACTCAGAGCTGACTATGGGCTACGGCAGGGGTTGCCAAGGTGGGAGAAACTCCCAGTCTCACACGAGAGTTTGTTGAAAAGTGAGGCGAAAGCCAAGCAGGTGAGCAGCATTGTTCCCTCTCTGACCCCTCCCCCACAGGCTGTGCAGAAGCACAGCAAGGAGGTTTGCCCCACCCCAGATAAATACCTAAGGCCCCTCCCCCTTACAACTTAGCAGGTGTGCCCAGACAAAGAAATATGGCCCAAATGAAAAAAACAGAGCAAAACCTCAGAAAGAGAATTAAGCAATGAGGAGATGGTAAACCTATCTGATGGACAATTTAAAGCCCTGGTAATCAAAATGCTCACAGAACTGACTGAGCTTGGTTGAAAAATGAAAAACCAAATGAAGGATACCCAAAGTGAAATAAAGCAAAATATTCAGAGAACCAACAGTGACAGGAAGGAAACCAGGACTCAAATCAATGATTTGGAACAAAGGGAAAAATTAAATATCCAACTGGAACAAAATGAAGAAACAAGAATTCAAAAAGGTGAAGAGAGTCTTACAAACCTCTGGGACAACCTGCTGTGTTCCAATATCCAAATTATAGGGGTGCCAGAAGGAGAAGAACAAGAGCAAGAAATTGAAAACTTATTTGAACAAATAATAAAGGAAAACTTTCCCAGTCTGGCAAAGGAAATAGACTTCCAGGAAGTCCAGGAAGCCCAGAGAGTCCCAAAGAAGTTGGACCCAAAGAGGAACACACCAAGGTACCTTGTCATTAAGTTACACAAGATTAAAGATAAAGAGAGAATTTTAAAAGAAGAGGAGAGGAGAGAGTTACCTACAAAGGAGTTCCCATAAAGCTATCAGCTGATTTCTCAAAAGAGGCAAGAAGGGGCTAGAAAGATGTCTTAAAAGGCAAGGACCTACATCCGAGATTACTCTATCCAGCAAAGCTATCATTTAGAATAGTAAGGCAGATAAAGTGCTTCCCAGATAAGGTCAAGTTAAAGGAGTTCATCATCACCAAGCCATTATTTATATGAAATGTTAAAGGGACTTATCTAAGAAAAAAAAAGATAAAAAATATGAGCAGTAAAATGACAACAAACTCACAACTATCAACAAATAAACCTAAAAGAAAAAAAATAAAAACAAAAACTAAGCAAATAACTAGAACAGGAACCGAATCAGAGAAATGGACATCACACGGAGGGATTTCAGTGGGGAGAAGGAAGGGAGGAATGGGGGAAAAGGCACAGAGAAGAAGAGGCATAATTAGTAAGCATAAAATAGATGAGGTGAGATTTAAAAAAATGGTATAGGGAACAGAGGACTCAAAGAATTTATATGTTCAACCCATGGACATGAAGGAGGAAATGCTGGAGGGTTAGGGGGTGTGGCCGAGGGGGGATAAGGGGGGGAAATTGGGAAAACTGTAATAGCATGATCAATTAAAATAGTTTTAAAAATAAAAGAAAAAAGGAGAGAATCATTTTCTTTGTAATTTTCAGTAGGCATATGTATCAGAAATGTTTGACTTTTTCATCTTTCCTCAATCTATGTTGTCAATTGCTACTGTCTTATTTCTATTTTCTAATTTATATTACTCTTCTGTGTATTTATTTTAGTACAGCACAGTTTCTCATTAACATATTAGGAATTTTGAGACTGACAGCTCTGTTATCTATCATATTTTGAGTCCTGTCACTTTCAAACATACCTCTTCTACATACCCTAACAGCATTGGTGTGCAAAGTAACCATAGTATTATCCAAAATCTAGCACAGGTTGTTACTAACGATATACAAAATGATCCATAATCAGTTCCTTGTTCAGGAAATCCGAAATCCCTGCCCTGCTTCTCAGAGCAGTGATCAAGGGCGTCTCCTCTTTTCACCTGCAGCTCTCAGAAGTGTGCTCCTGATCCCCCAAATGTGCAAATTTTCACGTCAAATCAGAGAATAAAAAAATATGTGGGTCTCACTCACTTGCAGACCAATTTATGAAAGAAATTACCAAATAACCTATGACAAAAAGTAGTCAATTTGCTTGTACAAAGAGGTTGCCTGTACAGGATAATATCAATGGGTAGAAGGGCCTGTAGTAGCAGAACCAATGCTTTTGATATGACAAATTATTTCTGGATTCTTATCTATTTTATAAATAGGTAAGAACAGCTACATTCGGGCACGACCCTTCTGTAGGTGTGAAGGTGAAATTACATCTTTGTCTAGTGTCTCTTAAGCTTAACTGGCTAATTCAAGTTTAGTATTCAGGTACAAACATCTAAGAGAGAGAACAGATGGATTCTATTTTTTTTAGATCAACTAATTCTTGGTAACTGATGCTTAAAATATTAAATGGCATAGATGCTGAACATCTGTTGATGTAAATAACTGTTTCTAGTGAAATGTGTTTGATGTTTCCTTGTCAGAGAAATCACTTGTGAAATTGCATACTGTGAACTAGTAATATGTTTAATTTGATAAATTCTTTCCAGGAATAAAAATAGAGCCTGTTGAAATAATTTGTTCTCTTCACAATTAATTAATGGATCCAATGACTTTGTTTATGTAGCATATTTTCAAGTTAAAATTCTTGAAATATTCAAGATTCAAAGTCCCACAGATTTTGAACAGCATTTTCAGTGAATAGTCTGCATATAAATGTTCTCCTTTATTTATAAAGTGAGGGGAAAATGTTTTCAACTATAAAAATCAGACTATTTAACAGTAAGACATTAGCTATACAATTTTATAAAACTGAAATTGCACCATATATCATGTTAGTCTATGGTAAACTTGATAGCATATTATTTCTGCATTTTTCCCTAGGAGGTACATGTAACTCCCACTCCTGTTAGAGAGAGTTACCGATGAAGAGATGCAGTTTGCTGATAAGAAGTGAAGCTTCAGTGATATTTATAATTTAATGTTGCGAATTAACTCTTTTCTCTTTACAATAGAAACAGGAAAGGGATTCTTGGTCAAACTAGAATTTTAAAGTGCAGATTATGATTGATAGTAAATACAGAGAAAATTGGAAATTTGGATTATAAAAATAGTTAAACTTTGAAGTTGCTTTAGAAGAAAGAACCTAATAAATCTTTATAAATGGGAAGCACATTCATTTATGTTGAATTATCCTTTCCAAACTCATTTTTTTATTCACTTAGATGATGTTGGAGCAATTCCAATAAAGCACTTTCCAAAGCATGTTGCAGACTTACATGCAAGTAGTGGTTTTACTGAAGAATTTGAGGTATGATTTTACTATATTTATTTTAAGTAATATAGAAAATAGCAAACTTGAAAGATTCAGCAGTAGACTATTTCATGACATAATGACATTGAAGCCATTTTCATTTCTCATGAGAATATTAGTTCCGTGACCATTATGTATTTAGGAGATGTGTGATGGTTATCATATTATTTAAAAAATTAGTCTTCCATTTTAAAAACCCACATTGTACTAGTGGAAAAACTTAAAAACATTGTTACTGGTCCATAAAATACAATCTCATCATTCTTTTAAAAAATAATCTGCATTAGTAACAGTGATTCCTTTTAATTTTCTAAGTATAATTTATACTAAACTACAAAATGTTATGCTTTTCAAAGTATATACAAACTCAGTTATAAATATTGTACCAGTGTAAATACAGAAACATTTATTATACAGGTGTAATAAATATTACACAAAGTAAAATCCCATCTTCTTCTCAGAAATATATACATTTCTAAAAAAACATTTAGACTTTACAATCTGTGAAAATTTTTCTAGTAATATCCCTTAAAATTGTCTTATGCAGGACAGAGAAATATGCCCATTGACCTATCAGTTTAGCAGATTTTTCAAAATAAGGTAATTTATTATACTAGGTGATGCTACATTCAACCTTCATCCATTCTGGAAGTTATTTGTTTTTATTTCTATTCATATTACCAGTGAAATCCACTTCCACAACATGAATTAACAACTAATAAATAGCAGGGCTGGGATTCAAACCTAGGTCTGTGATTTTGAAGCTCATGTCCTTCCCATCCCAGAAAGCTAGGGATCTCCAGCCCCATCTCCCTCATCCCCTCCCCTCTAGAAAACATCAGATTGCTTTTCTGTCTTCCCCTCCTGAGTCCCCAAGTACTCTGGGAGCCTCTCTTTCGAGCACTTTGGACTCTGATCCTGATCAGAGAGTGTTCTGCCCTTTCCATCGCACCCAGGGACTGTTCCCCAAGAGTCACACCAACCAAGGTATGTTTAGGGAAGGAAGATGGTATAGATAAGAAAGCTTTTAGGAACTTGAACAGAAAAAAAGAAAGAAAGCTTTTAGGAATCACATGAAATAGAAATGAAATGTGGTATGGTTTTACCAAATTAAAAATAGTCAATTCATTTAATCTTAAACGAGACCTCAGTCATAGCTACATTGAATAAGAAAGCAATGTGAGATAATGACTAAGTCAAGTAGAACAATAGTAAGAATTATGTATTTCAAACTTCAAATTAATTTTTCTCACCTTAGGAGAGGTTACTGAGTGGTATGATGTTAATTCATAAAGCCTGTCAGGTTCACATCAAACAAAATTATAATTAAAAGAGGGAGAATGTGTCAAGGATAGGTCTAACTTCCAAAATATTAAAAACCATTAGGAAAAATAGACAATTTATAATAAAGTTGCTGATAGCCACTATGAAAAACAGATTTATAGCTTTCACAACTATAAAATCTTTTTTAATATCATCAAGCTATTGTAATAATAAAATTAATAAAATAAAGGCAACACATGTTTTCTAAATTCCATTGCTTTTACTCACAGCCTGAGTCGAGAAAAGTTTTCATTAACTTAATAATCATCTTAATAACTAATAATGCCACACCTCTTAAATGGTTCATGTGTTATTAAATAGTGTTATCAGATGACTCGCTGCGAAACAGAAACCCTCAAAAGCTTGTTTGGAGGTAGGCTGAGCCGTTTTCTGATGAATCCGATTCGTAGTTGGGTTATATAGTTCCTTAAAAACTATAAGGTTTCATGTTGCTATTTTAATATTAAATAACTGTGAATTCCAAATTAATATACTGAACAAGCATATCTAAAAAAGATTTTAGTTCACATTGAAAGGTAATTACCAGAAGTTATTTTTCTATACCCAGTAAAGTTTAAATTAAGAAGAGGTATACTAATTAAATATATAGAAAGTAATGCTATCTGAATTTTTATTCAAAATTAACTAGAATGTATGATTTAAAAGTTTTTTAGAGATTTTTAACATTTTGGCAACCCTAAATCTGTTACAAACCACCTAACAGGAAGCAGTTTATTTTCTAAAATTACTCAAAATAAACAAAAATATGTATCACTAATTCAGAGTTTCAAATAGTGCTACAGTGATCAAATTATGTTATATTTGGATATTAGCAAATCTGACTAATATGATAAAGTGTGCCATCAAATATATGGTTTTTCTCATCTGCATTTTAAAAAATTCATTGTATTATTATCCCCATGTCCTTTTATAAAATGTTAACTTTTACATAATTTTAAAGTTCCAAAATTATTTGAATTTTTGATTTGCATGCATCTGTTTGAAACATTCTGTTTTGTTAGTATTTGACAAGTGTATTTATTGCATGATCATAGTTTTCCATTGTAAACCTAATATGAACGCTTTTTTTTCTCATTTGTCGTGTGCTGTGGAATTTGATTTCTTTACTTTTTTGGCATTCATTCCCTCATTAGACACTGAAAGAGTTTTACCAGGTAAGGCATTATTTCACTGCATTTTCTTTTAGCCAAGAAATAGTTGTAACATGTAAAATTTTGTGGATAGACTATTTTGTTTGTCTTCATTATATTTTAAGGCACTTTATTTGAAAAGATATGTGTTAAAATGTTATACCTACAATTTCTTTACAGGAAGTGCAGAGCTGTACTGTTGATTTAGGCATTACAGCAGACAGCTCCAATCACCCAGACAATAAGCACAAGAACCGATATATAAATATCGTTGCCTGTAAGTATGTCCTTAACTCAGCCCTGACTTTGTTATCATTGTCTGTGCCTTTTAACATTCTCCTTTAGTCTTCTGAGAGCAGACTCACTGTAACTGTTTCAGAACCTTTACTCCAGGGAATAAAACTTGTGTTAGATAATATACCACATATATCATTACAATTTAAATACATTCTGAAATTAATGACACCTGTTTCTTTTAAATTAACCAAACTAAATTTTAATCCATTCCTTTCTTCAAGACCCATGAACTTGAAATCTTTGTGTGTGTGTGTGTTTTCTTTTTCTTTTCTTTTATTTTTTTATTGTCGTTCAATTACTGTTGTCCCAATTTTCCCCTGTTGCTCTCCCCCGCCCCTCCCAAACCCCGCTAACCCAGTCAATCGCCACTCTGTACCATGGGTCCTTTATACATGTTCCTTGACTAGACCCTTCCCCTTCTTTCCCCATTATCCCTCTCCCCACTCCCCTCTGGTTACTGTCAGTTTGTTCCTTATTTCCATGTCTCTGGTTATATTTTGCTCATTTGTTTTATTCATTAGGTCCACTTATAATAGTGAGATCATTTGGTATTTGTATTTTGCCAGCTGGATTATATCACTTAGCATAATACTCTCCAGTTCCACCCATGTTATTGCAAAGGGTAGGTTTCTTTCTGCTGCATAGTATTCCATTGGTAAATGTACCATAGTTTTTTGATCCAGTCACCTACTGATAGGCGCTTAGGCTGTTTCCAGCACTTAGCTGTTATAAATAACACTGCTATGAACATTGAGGTGCATAGGTTCTTTTGAATTGGTGTTTTAGGATTCTAAGGGTAATAATCTCAGCAGTGAGAACACTGGATCAAGAGGCAGTTCCATTTTTACTTTTCTGAAGAAATTCCATACTGTTTTCCACAGTGGCTGCACTAGTCTGCATTCCCACCAAGAATCCACTAGGGTTCCTTTTCTCCACATCCTTGCCAGCACTTGTTTATCTGTTAATGATGTCCATTCTAACTAGTGTGAAGCGGTATCTCATTGTGGTTTTAATTTGCATCTTTCTAATGACTAGTGATACTGAGCATCCTTTCATATATCTATGTGCCCTCTATGTCCTCCTTGGAGAAATGTCGGTTCAGGTCCTTTGTCCATTTTTAAGTTGGATTATTTGTCTTCCCAGTGTTGAGTCATGAGTTCTTTATATATTTGGGAGATTGAACCCCTGTGGGAAGCATGATTGGCAAATATGTTTTCCATTATAGTTCTTATGGTTTCTGTCCTTATTTATATTCTGTGGTCCTATTTGCACTTGAGATCTGCTTACTGTTATGTGAATTTATTAATCAAGTAATATTTTTATTAGGCTTTCTTTTTTACTTCCACCCTTTCCTCCCTCTCTTGCCTTTCTTCCTGGGGTCCTAAAAGGGTTAGTTGGATTCCTTCTTTCCCTTTATTTTCTTAGCAGTTTGTCTTTTTCTTCTCAATGAAGAGTTACCTGGCTTTTTTCCTTAGTGCAAGTTTATGTGTTTTTTTCCTATGAAATTACCATCTTTTCCCCTGGTTAGTTTAGTGTGGCTCAGTGGATTGAGTGCCAGCCAGTGAACCAAAGGGTCACTGGTTTGATTCTCACTCAGAGCACATGCCTGGGTTGCAGGCCAGGTCCTCAGTGGGAGGCTCACGAGAGGCAACCACACATTAATGTTTCTCTCTCTACCTCCCTCCTTTCCCCTCCGTGTAAAAATAAACAAAATCTTTTAAAAGTTACCATCTTTTTTTAATTGAAGTATAATTGACATACAACATTATGTTAGTTTCATGTGTACAACATAACTCAGCAATTGCATCCAGCACCTCTTGTTTACATCTCTTTCCTCTTCTTTTCATCCAAATTCCCTCCCCTCCATCTCTTACAGTTACAGTTAGTCTTCACTTCCCCTTCCTGAAACTTCTGCTTACATTCCCTTTTATATATTCTGTGTGCTTCCCTAGATTCATGTGAACAAGGTATTACCAGCTTGGTTACTTAAATTCCGGTTCCATTCTAGTTTCTGGAAATCAGTGAAGCTGTACTCTCCTCTCTTTTAGTAGCACGTTTTCTAGTTTGCTTAGGTGCTGCCTTGCTTTCCACAGGGCTTATACCAATTTTTATTTTTTTAGTAGAAGATTCCTCTCCGTGTGTGTCTTCCTCAACTGAAGCAACTGTCCTGGCTGCACATAAAAACTCAGCTGCTTCTTGGAGAGGGTGAAGTTGTTAAACTATTCCCTCTACAAACTCAGTAGAAAATCCCCACAGGAAACTAAGAAGAGGATGGAGATGATCATTTGTTGGACAGTTATGCTCTGGAGCTATAAATACATTATGTGTCTGGTGCTATAAATACATTATTTTGTTTATTCCCTGAAGCAACCTGGCAAGATAGGTAATAACAGTCCAACTTTACAGATGGAAAAAAAAAAAACAGAAAAATTACCTAGTAACATCCATCAAAATATACTAGAATCAAAATAGAAAATTAGGTGAGCCTGGCCTCACACCCTTGTTCCATTGCCATACATGATTTCTGCATACAGCCCTGCACCTTTGTGAGCTGCTGTTGCCACAGAAGCATAAATATCTCTGAGTATCTCTTTACCTTGTCATGGTTTGGTCTGTACTCACTTCTTCATCCTTGAAAAGAACAAAGAGTCTGTCCTGTGACACCACCAAGTTTCCTTCCTTTTTCATTCTGTAGTTCCTCCAAATAATTACAGTTTTTCTGTAGAACTGAAATTAACCCCAAACTCCTCATTTCAACATATTTGAATTACCACACTACACAGTGTCTAAATTACTACAGTTTTCATCCGCTATACTGACAGGGCAGGATCCACGTCTGTTGTTGGGCAACCTTTCTCTTGTCCACCTTTGACGTAGTTTCTCTTTGAGCTTCTTCCCTTGAAAGAGCCATTTGCTGTAGCCATTCACAGAAACTTCCTAGGTCCTTTCTGCTTCCTTAGCTCCATCAGCTTCATCTGCAGAGCATATATCCTGCCACCCCTCCTCAGCTCTCTGAGACCCCCATCACTCTTCTCTCCCACCAGTGCTCTCCCCTGTTCACAGCCCCAGAGTCCACCTTTAGATACCCAGCTAAGATGCCAAGTTCAGGTTCATCTCAGCAAAAATGTTTATTATCATCCCAAACCAACACAGGTTTGTCCTTCATGTATCCCTACTACTTTTCATCTCTCTCTTGACACCTGGGCATCCTTTTCTGTGTATATGTCCATCCTCAGCTTCTATGCTAGAAAACCTCTTGAAGGCAAGAAGCTCTTGTTCTTTTATCTTTATCTTTGTCATCTCTGTACCCCCAAAAGCTTACTAAAGTAAATTATATTTGCATTAATTCTAATTATACTGATAAATTATTATGTATATATGAAGGAACTTTATGCTGAAAGTAGTCGGTACTAAAATGGAATATTTTCTTTTTTATTACAGATGATCATAGTAGAGTTAAGCTTGCACAACTAGCTGAAAAAGATGGCAAACTGACTGATTACATCAATGCCAATTATGTTGATGTAAGCATGTTTTAACTAAAATATTATGGAAATTATATTAGAATAAGAATTTGTTATACCACTGTGTTAAACATATCCTAGTATTTAATGCATGTTATATGTGGTAGATAATAATCAGTGGTGAGAGATCCCATGTCTAAAGGATTTCTGATTGAATAATAGCCAAGCTCATGTATTTGGCGTATCTTCTAGATGAGAGAGGAATTCATGCTGGGAATGTATCTTCAAGGTAGAATACATAGATAGGTGATACATAGATAGAAAAGTAGATATATGATAGATATAAATATATATTTAGAGAGGTTCATAACCTCTTCAATATGAGGGACCATACCACTGCCTATTTTGAATGTCCGAGATCCCTGGCACAATGCTGCGTAGATAGCAGATGATCAATAAATCCCGACTGAAAAATTTCCAAGGTGGCACTGGCTAAAAGTGATGACTACTAAACCAGTTACCAGCCTTTATAATCTTGAGCATCCCTCAGGATACCCAGCTTCTAGAATATTGTAGAACTCTCCAGGGGAAACAGACCTCTGGTTTTTCACTGTGGTCAATTGAATGTTAGTGGAACTTTTATTTTCCTGACAGTGACCTCTCAATCATGCTGCCTTCAGTTTTATCCTCTGTGGGACACTGATTTCACTCAAAGAAGTGAGCACCAAATATAAGTATACAGTGGGTTTATTATAGGCAACCACTTCACGCTTCCAGAGAAGGCAATATGTATGTCATATCGAACATGGGCTAGAGAGTCAGAACTGGCTTCGAATCCCAGCTCTGCCACTGGCTAGCTGTGGGAGCTTGGAAAGCCACCTAACTCCTCTGAGTGTCAGTTTCCTCATCTCCAAATCAGGATAATGCTTCCATTTTGCATATATCATATGGATTAGGGACAATGCTTGTAAAGCATCTTGGCCAGCATTGATGCTAAGGGAAGGATAGCAGTTGATCATTAGCATGGCTCAGGTCCACCAAGAAGAGGGTAAGGAGACAACATCAGAGGTCTCCTAACTACTGTAGACAATTGAGCCCCAATGCTTGAAGCACGTTTCAAAGCAGCACGGTTAGGGACCAGATATTAAGCATAGTACATAGACTTAGATGAAATGTACTTATGCTGAAGGTGCAAAAAATTGTGCACCCTTTTTTCTACAGAAAGAAGAAAAGAAGTTAAAGGATCGCTGTGTTTGTTAGTACTATCAAGTCTCTCCAGTTTTGCAAGTTTATTTTTGTTTTGTAGAAAAAATGTACAATTTTAAAAACCTAAGTCTTAGATGGTTAAAAATGGCCTACAAATTAGTTAATAAGAAATGTTTGTCCATTTATTTCTTCAGGGTTACAACAGACCAAAAGCTTACATTGCTGCCCAAGGCCCACTGAAGTCCACAGCCGAAGATTTTTGGAGAATGATATGGGAGCATAATGTGGAAGTCATCGTCATGATAACAAACCTCGTGGAGAAAGGAAGGGTGTGTGTAATCTATTATGACATCCCCAAACTAATGACCAGAGGTGCTTTAAATTGCCCTTAATAGAGTCAGCATTAGGGAGCCGCAAAAGTGATGAGAGCTCATCAGGATTGCTTTCTCATAAGTATGAGAACTAAAGAAAAAGTGTTAACATTACAAGTCAAAAAGTTTCTCTATAAATCAAGTTACCTGCTATTGAAATGAATTCTTCATACTGCAAGAAAGGTAAATGGGGCTCATTGCAAAGCAATGTAGAGTCAGTATGATTTTCATTCTGAAGAGCTGTCTTCCAGCGCTGGGTCCATAGACTCAGAACACCTGACTGTACTTTCCGCATCTAAAAGGGAGCTGGACCAGATCATCTTTAGTCCCCTCCAGTTCTGTGATTCTGTCCCTGGTCTCATCTACAGCCAATCTACAATTACTTAGAAAGGAAAGAAATATTTGGAACAGTAAGAGAGTCCATTCCTGTCATAGTCTCCGACCTTCACAAATTTCAGGGACTACTCTACATAAAGCATTGGGACTTGGAAATAGCATCTTTGCTTTCCCTTCTGCAGAGAAAATGTGACCAGTATTGGCCTGCTGATGGTAGTGAAGAGTACGGAAACTTTCTGGTCACACAGAAGAGTGTTCAAATCCTTGCTTATTATACTGTGAGGAATTTTACTCTAAGAAACACAAAGATAAAAAAGGTAAGTCCCCAGATAATAGACATATTCATCTGAGTAACACATCTGGTTCATTTTCAAGTGAGTGGATGGTACAACCAAGATAAGGTAAAAGTGTTTAATTAAAGGCATTAAGAGTTCTTATCACAGTGAGCCCTGGCTGGCATAGCTCAGTGGATTGAGCACGGGCTGCGAACCAAAGCATCGCAGGTTCAATTCCCAGTCAGGGCACATACCTGGGTTGCAGGCCACGGCCCCCAGCAACCACACATTGATGTTTCTCTCTCTCTCTTTCTCTCTCTCTCTCTCTCTCTCTCTCTCTCTTTCTCCCTCCATTCCCTCTCTAAAAATAGATAAATAAAATTTTAAAAAAAGAGTTCTTATCACAGCCACACTTCAATCCCACAAGTTCCTTCCAAGTCTCTAACTGCCAGCCATGGCTTTAGAGCAAGATTGGTGATGGCGCCGATGGTTGCAGTGGATGTGATGCTTGAACAAAAATTCCTGCCCCTTTAATAACTGCACACTCAACTGAAATTAGTAGAGCTTGAAGTAAGGAAAGGGGAAAAAAACCCAAAACACTGATGTATTAGTGAGGGAGATTGTTGGGGAGGGAGAGAGAGAAAGATAGAGGGAGAGCCTGAGAGAGGCTGAGCGAATGAGATTCACTGACCCCAGGCTAGAAATTCAGGCAGAATTTCTGTGTTAAGACTTGATGAGAATTCCTTCCTCTTCTGGAAACCTCAGTTTCCTCTTAAGGCCTTTAACTAATTGGTTGAAACACACTCATATTTGGAGCATAATCAGTTTTACTCAAAGTGTGCTGAGTTAAAACATTAATCACATCTAAAAATATCTTGAGAGCAACATCTGGTATGACTGGTGTTTCACCAAACCATAGGCCACTACAGCCTGGCCAGGTTGCCACATGAAATGAACCATCACAAATGAGTGTACATTTGTGCTTCACTGTGGACTGCCAACATCAAGCTCTGAGTCCTCAGTTGCTATTTAAGAGCTCCGTGTGTGTTTGCGAGTATATTCCTGTTACTGGCCATCTGGTCTCTTCCAGGGCTCCCAGAAAGGAAGACCCAATGGGCGTGTGGTCACGCAATACCACTACACGCAGTGGCCGGACATGGGAGTGCCAGAGTACTCGCTGCCTGTGCTGACCTTCGTCAGAAAGGC